>JAPHNG010000600.1:0-15813 GCA_027405835.1 Asclepias syriaca
TCTCGACTTTACTTAAAAATATACAATAGTACTAAAATAAAGGCTCTAACTTTATTACTTAAAACTGGTCCAAAAGTGACTTTAGATGTTAGTAAAAAATAAAAGTCTCCACTTTAGTTAATAATATATTCATATTCATAAAATAAAGGCTTTAACGTTTACTCAAGACTGCTCCGAAAGTAACTTCCGTCTTTAGTAAAAAAAACTCTCAACTCTCTTAAAAATAACATATATTCCTAAAATAAAGGTTTCAATTTTTACTCAAAAGTGCTCCAAAATTGACTTCCGGTATTACTAAAAAATGAAACTCTAGACTTTACTTTAAAATATACATATATTCCTGAAAAGGCTCCAACTTTATTACTCAAAACTGCTCCGAAAATGACTTCTATCTTTAGTAAAAAATAAAAGACTCGAATTTACATAAAATATGTATATATTCCTAAAATAAAGGCTCCAACTTTTACTCAAAACTGCTCCGAAAGTGACTTCCGCCTTTAGTAAAAAATAAAAGTCTCAACTTTAGTTAAATATATATATATATATATATATATTCCTAAAATAAAGACTCCAACTTTTTCTCAAAACTGCTCCGAAAGTGACTTCAGACTTTAGTAAAAAACAAATGTCTTGACTTTACTTTAAAATATATATATTCCTAAAATAAAGGCTCCAACTTTTACTCAAAACTGCTCCGAAAGTGACTTTAAAACTTAGTAAAAAATAAAAGTCTCGACTTTACTTAAAAATATAGATATGTTCCTAAAATAGAGGCTCCAACTTCATTACTCAAAATTGCTCCGAAAGTGACTTCTGACTTTAGTAAAAATTTAAAAGTCTCGACTTTACTTAAAAATATATATATATTCCTAAAATAAAGGGTCCAACTTTATTACTCAAAACTGCTACCAAAGTGACTTGCGACTTTAGTAAAAAAATAAAAGTATCGACTATACTTAAAAATATATATATATTCCTAAAATAAAGCTCCAACTTTATTACTCAAAACTTCTTCGATAGTCAATTCCAACTTTAGTAAAACATGAAAGTCTCAACTTTACTTTAAAATATACATATATTACTAAAATAAAGGCTCCAACTTTATTACTCAAAATTGCTCCGAAAGTGATTTCCGCCTTTAGTAAAAAATAAGTCTCAACTTTACTTAAATATATATAGATATATTCCTAAAATAAAGGCTCCAACTTTATTAACAAAAACCTCTCCGAAAGTTTTTTCGGCTTTAGTAAAAAATGAAAGTCTCGACTTTACTTAAAAATATACATATATTACTAAAATAAAAGCTCCAACTTTATTACTTAAACATGCTCTAAAAGTGACTACTGACGTTAGTAAAAAAGTCTCGATTTTACTTTAAAATATATATATATTCCTAAAATAAAGGCTCTAACATTATTACTCAAAACTTCCCCGAAAGTGACTTACGGCTTCAGTAAAAAATGAAAGTATCGACTTTACTTAAAAATATTTATATTCCTAAAATAAAGGCTCCAACTTTTAGTCAAAACTGCTCCGAAAGTTACTTTTTGCTTTAAAAAATGAAAGTCTCTACTTTAATTAAATATATATATATACCTAAAATAAGGGCTCCAACCTTATTACTCAAAACTACTCAGAAAGTGACTTGCAACTTTAGTAAAAAATAAAAGTCTCGACTTTACTTAAAAATATACATATATTACTAAAATAAAGGCTCCAAACTTTATTACTTAAAACTGCTCCAAAAGTGACTTCAGACGTTCGTAAAAAAAGTCTTGATTTTACTTTAAAATATTATATATTCCTAAAATAAAGGCACCAAGTTATTACTCAAAATATCTCCGAAAGTGATTCCGTCTTTAGTAATACATGAAAGTCTCGACTCTACTTAAAAATATACATATATTCATAAAATAAAGGCTCCAACTTCATTACTCAAAACTGCTCCGAAAGTGACTTCCGACTTTAGTAAAAAAATAAAAGTCTCGACTTTACTTAAAAATATATATATATTCCTAAAATAAATGGTCCAACTTTATTACTCAAAACTGCTCCGAAAGTCACTTCCGACTTTAGTAAAACATGAAAGTCTCGACTTTACTTTAAAATATACATATATTACTAAAAAAAGGCTCCAACTTTATTACTCAAAACTGCTCCGAAAGTGATTTCTGGCTTTAGTAAAAAATAAAAGTCTCGACTTACTTAAATATATATAGATATATTCCTAAAATAAAGGCTCCAACTTTATTACCAAAAACCTCTCCAAAAGGTTTTTCGGCTTTAGTAAAAAATGAAAGTCTCGACTTTACTTAAAAATATACATATATTCCTAAAATAAAGGCTCCATCTTTATTACTTAAACCTGCTATAAAAGTGACTAAAGACGTTAGTAAAAAAGTCTCTATTTTACTTAAATATTTATATATATTCCTAAAATAAAGGCTCTACCATTATTACTCAAAACTTCCCCGAAAGTGACTTCCGGCTTCAGTGTAAAATAAAGTCTCGATTTTACATTAAAATATATGTATTTCTAGAATAAAGGCTCAAACTTTATACTCAAAACTGCTCCAAAAGTAACTTTCGGCATTAGTAAAAAATGAATGTCTCGACTTTATTTAAAATATACATATAATCCTAAAATAAAGGATCCAACTATATTACTCAAAATTGCACTGAAAGTGACTTCCGACTTTAGTAAAAAATGAAAGTCTCTAATTTACTTAATATATATTTATATTCCTAAAATAAAGGCTTCAACTGTTACTCAAAAGTGATCCAAAAGTTACTTAAGGCTTTAGTAAAAACGAAAGCCTCGACTTTACTTAAAAATAAACATATATTCCTAAAATAAAGGCTCCAACTTTATAACTCAAAACTCCTCCAAAAATGACATTTCCCTTTAGTAAAAAATAATAGTCTCGACTTTACTCAAAAATATATATATATTCCTAAAATAAAGGCTCCAACTTTTACTCAAAACTGCTCCGAAAGTGACTTTAGAACTTAGTAAAAAATAAAAGTCTCGACATTACTTAAAAATATATATATACCTAAAATAAATGTTCCAACTCTTACTCAAAATTGCTCCGAAAGTGACATCAAACTTTAGTAAAAAGTAAAAGTCTCGATTTTACTTAAAAATATACATATATTCCTAAACTAAAGGCTCCAACATTATTACTCAAAACTGCTCCGAAAGTGACTTCCGACTTTAGTAAAAAATAAAAGTCTTGCGTTTACATAAAAATATATTTATATTCCTAACATAAAGGCTCCAACTTTTACTCAAAATTGCTCCGAAAGTAACTTCTTGCTTTATTAAAAAATGAAAGTCTCGACTTTACTTAAAAATACATATATACCTAAAATAATGGCTCCAACTTTATTACTCAAAACTACTCCGAATGTGACTTGCGGCTTTAGTAAAAATAAAAATCTCAACTTTACTTAAATATATATATTCCTAAAATAAAGGGTCCAACATTATTACTCAAAACTACTACGAAAGTGACTTGCGACTTTAGTAAAAAATAAAAGTCTCGACTTCACTTAAAAATATATTTATATTCCTAAAATAAATGCTCCAACTTTTACTCAAAACTGCTCCAAAAGTTACTTCTTGCTTTATTAAAAAATGAAAGTCTCGACTTTACTTTAAATATACATATATACCTAAAATAAGGACTTCAACTTTATTACTCAAAACTACTCCGAAAGTGACTTGCAACTTTAGTAAAAAAAAGTCTCGAAGTCTCGACTTCTTAAATATATATATATATATTTCTAAAATAAAGGCTCCAACTTTTACTCAAAATTGCTCCGAAAGTGACTTCCGGCTTTAGTAAAAAATTAAAGTTTCGAATTTACATAAAAATATATATATATTCCTAAAATAAAGGCTCCATCTTTATTAATCAAACTTCTCCGAAAGTGATTTTCGGCTTTAGTAATAATAAAAGTCTCTACTATATTAAATTATATATATTCCTAAATAAAGGCTCCAACTTTATACCCAAAATTGCTCCGAATGTGACTTCCGACTTTAGGAAAAAATAAAATTCTCGACTTTACTGAAAAATATATATTTATTCCTAAAATAAAGGCACCACTTTATTACTCAAAACTTCTCCGAAAGTGACTTCATGTTTTAGTAATACATGAAAGTCTCAACTTTACTTAAAAATATCTATATTAAAAAATAAAGGCTCCAACGTTATTACTCAAAACTGCTCCGAAAGTGACTTCCGCCTTTAGTAAAAATGAAAGTCTCGACTTTACTTAAAAATATACAATAGTACTAAAATAAAGGCTCTAACTTTATTACTTAAAACTGGTCCAAAAGTGACTTTAGATGTTAGTAAAAAATAAAAGTCTCCACTTAGTTAATAATATATTCATATTCATAAAATAAAGGCTTTAACGTTTACTCAAGACTGCTCCGAAAGTAACTTCCGTCTTTAGTAAAAAAAACTCTCAACTCTTCTTAAAAATATACATATATTCCTAAAATAAAGGTTTCAATTTTTACTCAAAAGTGCTCCAAAATTGACTTCCGGTATTACTAAAAAATGAAACTCTAGACTTTACTTTAAAATACATATATTCCTGAAAGGCTCCAACTTTACTCAAAACTGCTCCGAAAATGACTTCTATCTTTAGTAAAAATAAAAGACTCGAATTTACATAAAATATGTATATTCCTAAAATAAAGGCTCCAACTTTTACTCAAAACTGCTCCGAAAGTGACTTCCGCCTTTAGTAAAAAATAAAAGTCTCAACTTTAGTTAAATATATATATATATTCCTAAAATAAAGACTCCAACTTTTTCTCAAAACTGCTCCGAAAGTGACTTCAGACTTTAGTAAAAAACAAATGTCTTGACTTTACTTTAAAATATATATATTCCTAAAATAAAGGCTCCAACTTTACTCAAAACTGC
Source organism: Asclepias syriaca (assembly GCA_027405835.1). NCBI lineage: Eukaryota > Viridiplantae > Streptophyta > Magnoliopsida > Gentianales > Apocynaceae > Asclepias > Asclepias syriaca. The sequence continues at coordinate 4,947 of JAPHNG010000600.1, forward strand.
TCCGAAAGTGACTTTAAAACTTAGTAAAAATAAAAGTCTCGACTTTACTTAAAAATATAGATATGTTCCTAAAATAGAGGCTCCAACTTCATTACTCAAAATTGCTCCGAAAGTGACTTCTGACTTTAGTAAAAATTTAAAAGTCTCGACTTTACTTAAAAATATATATATATTCCTAAAATAAAGGGTCCAACTTTATTACTCAAAACTGCTACCAAAGTGACTTGCGACTTTAGTAAAAAAATAAAAGTATCCACTATACTTAAAAATATATATATATTCCTAAAATAAAGCTCCAACTTTATTACTCAAAACTTCTTCGATAGTCAATTCCAACTTTAGTAAAACATGAAAGTCTCAACTTTACTTTAAAATATACATATAACTAAAATAAAGGCTCCAACTTTATTACTCAAAATTGCTCCGAAAGTGATTTCCGCCTTTAGTAAAAAATAAGTCTCAACTTTACTTAAATATATATAGATATATTCCTAAAATAAAGGCTCCAACTTTATTAACAAAAACCTCTCCGAAAGTTTTTTTCGGCTTTAGTAAAAAATGAAAGTCTCGACTTTACTTAAAAATATACATATATTACTAAAATAAAAGCTCCAACCTTATTACTTAAACATGCTCTAAAAGTGACTACTGACGTTAGTAAAAAAGTCTCGATTTTACTTTAAAATATATATATATATTCCTAAAATAAAGGCTCTAACATTATTACTCAAAACTTCCCCGAAAGTGACTTACGGCTTCAGTAAAAAATGAAAGTATCGACTTTACTAAAAATATATTATATTCCTAAAATAAAGGCTCCAACTTTTAGTCAAAACTGCTCCGAAAGTTACTTTTTGCTTTATTAAAAAATGAAAGTCTCTACTTTAATTAAATATATATATATACCTAAAATAAGGGCTCCAACCTTATTACTCAAAACTACTCAGAAAGTGACTTGCAACTTTAGTAAAAAATAAAAGTCTCGATTTTACTTAAAAATATACATATATTACTAAAATAAAGGCTCCAAACTTTATTACTTAAAACTGCTCCAAAAGTGACTTCAGACGTTCGTAAAAAAAGTCTTGATTTTACTTTAAAATATATATATATTCCTAAAATAAAGGCACCAAGTTTATTACTCAAAATATCTCCGAAAGTGATTCCGTCTTTAGTAATACATGAAAGTCTCGACTCTACTTAAAAATATACATATATTCATAAAATAAAGGCTCCAACTTCATTACTCAAAACTGCTCCGAAAGTGACTTCCGACTTTAGTAAAAAAATAAAAGTCTCGACTTTACTTAAAAATATATATATATATTCCTAAAATAAATGGTCCAACTTTATTACTCAAAACTGCTCCGAAAGTCACTTCCGACTTTAGTAAAACATGAAAGTCTCGACTTTACTTTAAAATATACATATATACTAAAAAAAGGCTCCAACTTTATTACTCAAAACTGCTCCGAAAGTGATTTCTGGCTTTAGTAAAAAATAAAAGTCTCGACTTACTTAAATATATATAGATATATTCCTAAAATAAAGGCTCCAACTTTATTACCAAAAACCTCTCCAAAAGGTTTTTCGGCTTTAGTAAAAAATGAAAGTCTCGACTTTACTTAAAAATATACATATATTCCTAAAATAAAGGCTCCATCTTTATTACTTAAACCTGCTATAAAAGTGACTAAAGACGTTAGTAAAAAAGTCTCTATTTTACTTAAATATTTATATATATATTCCTAAAATAAAGGCTCTACCATTATTACTCAAAACTTCCCCGAAAGTGACTTCCGGCTTCAGTGTAAAATAAAGTCTCGATTTACATTAAAAATATGCATATTTCTAGAATAAAGGCTCAAACTTTATTACTCAAAACTGCTCCAAAAGTAACTTTCGGCATTAGTAAAAAATGAATGTCTCGACTTTATTTAAAAATATACATATAATCCTAAAATAAAGGATCCAACTATATTACTCAAAATTGCACTGAAAGTGACTTCCGACTTTAGTAAAAAATGAAAGTCTCTAATTTACTTAATAATATTTTATATTCCTAAAATAAAGGCTTCAATGTTACTCAAAAGTGATCCAAAAGTTACTTAAGGCTTTAGTAAAAACGAAAGCCTCGACTTTACTTAAAAATAAACATATATTCCTAAAATAAAGGCTCCAACTTTATAACTCAAAACTCCTCCAAAAATGACATTTCCCTTTAGTAAAAAATAATAGTCTCGACTTTACTCAAAAATATATATATATTCCTAAAATAAAGGCTCCAACTTTTACTCAAAACTGCTCCGAAAGTGACTTTAGAACTTAGTAAAAAATAAAAGTCTCGACATTACTTAAAAATATATATATACCTAAAATAAATGTTCCAACTCTTACTCAAAATTGCTCCGAAAGTGACTTCAAACTTTAGTAAAAAATAAAAGTCTCGATTTTACTTAAAAATATACATATATACCTAAAATAAAGGCTGCAACATTATTACTCAAAACTGCTCCGAAAGTGACTTCCGACTTTAGTAAAAAAATAAAAGTCTCGACTTTACTTCAAAATATATTTATATTCCTAATATAAAGGCTCCAACTTTTACTCAAAACTACTTAGAAAGTGACTTTAGAACTTAGTAAAAAATAAAAGTCTCGACTTTACTTAAAAATATATATACCTAAAATAAATGTTCCAACTCTTACTCAAAATTGCTCCGAAAGTGACATCAAACTTTAGTAAAAAGTAAAAGTCTCGATTTTACTTAAAAATATACATATATTCCTAAACTAAAGGCTCCAACATTATTACTGAAAACTGCTCCGAAAGTGACTTCCGACTTTAGTAAAAAATAAAAGTCTTGCGTTTACATAAAAATATATTTATATTCCTAACATAAAGGCTCCAACTTTTACTCAAAATTGCTCCGAAAGTAACTTCTTGCTTTATTAAAAAATGAAAGTCTCGACTTTACTTAAAAATATACATATATACCTAAAATAATGGCTCCAACTTTATTACTCAAAACTACTCCGAATGTGACTTGCGGCTTTAGTAAAAAATAAAAATCTCAACTTTACTTAAATATATATATATTCCTAAAATAAAGGCTCCAACATTATTACTCAAAACTACTACGAAAGTGACTTGCGACTTTAGTAAAAAATAAAAGTCTCGACTTCACTTAAAAATATATTTATATTCCTAAAATAAATGCTCCAACTTTTACTCAAAACTGCTCCAAAGTTACTTCTTGCTTTATTAAAAAATGAAAGTCTCGACTTTACTTTAAAATATACATATATACCTAAAATAAGGACTTCAACTTTATTACTCAAAACTACTCCGAAAGTGACTTGCAACTTTAGTAAAAAATAAAAGTCTCGACTGTACTTAAATATATATATATATTTCTAAAATAAAGGCTCCAACTTTACTCAAAATTGCTCCGAAAGTGACTTCCGGCTTTAGTAAAAAATTAAAGTTTCGAATTTACATAAAAATATATATATATTCCTAAAATAAAGGCTCCATCTTTATTAATCAAAACTTCTCCGAAAGTGATTTTCGGCTTTAGTATAATTAAAAGTCTCTACTATAATAAAATATATATATATTCCTAAAATAAAGGCTCCAACTTTATTACCCAAAATTGCTCCGAATGTGACTTCCGACTTTAGGAAAAATAAAATTCTCGACTTTACTGAAAAATATATATTTATTCCTAAAATAAAGGCAAACTTTATTACTCAAAACTTCTCCGAAAGTGACTTCATGTTTTAGTAATACATGAAAGTCTCAACTTTACTTAAAAATATACATAATTAAAAAAATAAAGGCTCCAACGTTATTACTCAAAACTGCTCCGAAAGTGACTTCCGCCTTTAGTAAAAAATGAAAGTCTCGACTTTACTTAAAAATATACAATAGTACTAAAATAAAGGCTCTAACTTTATTACTTAAAACTGGTCCAAAAGTGACTTTAGATGTTAGTAAAAAATAAAAGTCTCCACTTTAGTTAATAATATATTCATATTCATAAATAAAGGCTTTAACGTTTACTCAAGACTGCTCCGAAAGTAACTTCCGTCTTTAGTAAAAAAAACTCTCAACTCTCCTCAAAAAATATTATATTCCTAAAATAAAGGTTTCAATTTTACTCAAAAGTGCTCCAAAATTGACTTCCGGTATTACTAAAAAATGAAACTCTAGACTTTACTTTAAAATATACATATATTCCTGAAAAGGCTCCAACTTTATTACTCAAAACTGCTCCGAAAATGACTTCTATCTTTAGTAAAAAATAAAAGACTCGAATTACATAAAATATTATATATTCCTAAAAAGGCTCCAACTTTTACTCAAAACTGCTCCGAAAGTGACTTCCGCCTTTAGTAAAAAATAAAAGTCTCAACTTTAGTTAAATATATATATATATATATTCCTAAAATAAAGACTCCAACTTTTCTCAAAACTGCTCCGAAAGTGACTTCAGACTTTAGTAAAAAACAAATGTTTGACTTTACTTTAAATATATATATTCCTAAAATAAAGGCTCCAACTTTTACTCAAAACTGCTCCGAAAGTGACTTTAAACTTAGTAAAAAATAAAAGTTCGACTTTACTTAAAAATATAGATATGTTCCTAAAATAGAGGCTCCAACTTCATTACTCAAAATTGCTCCGAAAGTGACTTCTGACTTAGTAAAAATTTAAAAGTCTCGACTTTACTTAAAAATATATATATATTCCTAAAATAAAGGGTCCAACTTTATTACTCAAAACTGCTACCAAAGTGACTTGCGACTTTAGTAAAAAAATAAAAGTATCCACTATACTTAAAAATATATATATATTCCTAAAATAAAGCTCCAACTTTATTACTCAAAACTTCTTCGATAGTCAATTCCAACTTTAGTAAAACATGAAAGTCTCAACTTTACTTTAAAATATACATATATTACTAAAATAAAGGCTCCAACTTTATTACTCAAAATTGCTCCGAAAGTGATTTCCGCCTTTAGTAAAAAATAAGTCTCAACTTTACTTAAATAATATAGATATATTCCTAAATAAAGGCTCCAACTTTATTAACAAAAACCTCTCCGAAAGTTTTTTCGGCTTTAGTAAAAAATGAAAGTCTCGACTTTACTTAAAAATATACATATATTACTAAAATAAAAGCTCCAACTTTATTACTTAAACATGCTCTAAAAGTGACTACTGACGTTAGTAAAAAAGTCTCGATTTACTTTAAAATATATATATATTCCTAAAATAAAGGCTCTAACATTATTACTCAAAACTTCCCCGAAAGTGACTTACGGCTTCAGTAAAAAATGAAAGTATCGACTTTACTTAAAATATATTATATTCCTAAAATAAAGGCTCCAACTTTTAGTCAAAACTGCTCCGAAAGTTACTTTTTGCTTTATTAAAAAATGAAAGTCTCTACTTTAATTAAATAATATATATACCTAAAATAAGGGCTCCAACCTTATTACTCAAAACTACTCAGAAAGTGACTTGCAACTTTAGTAAAAAATAAAAGTCTCGACTTTACTTAAAAATATACATATTACTAAAATAAAGGCTCCAAACTTTATTACTTAAAACTGCTCCAAAAGTGACTTCAGACGTTCGTAAAAAAAGTCTTGATTTTACTTAAAAATATATATTTCCTAAAATAAAGGCACCAAGTTTATTACTCAAAATATCTCCGAAAGTGATTCCGTCTTTAGTAATACATGAAAGTCTCGACTCTACTTAAAAATATACATATTCATAAAATAAAGGCTCCAACTTCATTACTCAAAACTGCTCCGAAAGTGACTTCCGACTTTAGTAAAAAATAAAAGTCTCGACTTTACTTAAAAATATATATATATTCCTAAAATAAATGGTCCAACTTTATTACTCAAAACTGCTCCGAAAGTCACTTCCGACTTTAGTAAAACATGAAAGTCTCGACTTTACTTTAAAATATACATATATACTAAAAAAGGCTCCAACTTTATTACTCAAAACTGCTCCGAAAGTGATTCTGGCTTAGTAAAAATAAAAGTCTCGACTTACTTAATATATTAGATATTCCTAAAATAAAGGCTCCAACTTTATTACCAAAAACCTCTCCAAAGTTTTTTCGGCTTTAGTAAAAAATGAAAGTCTCGACTTTACTTAAAAATATACATATATTCCTAAAATAAAGGCTCCATCTTTATTACTTAAACCTGCTATAAAAGTGACTAAAGCCGTTAGTTAGTAAAAAAGTCTCTATTTACTTAAATATTTATATATATATTCCTAAAATAAAGGCTCTACCATTATTACTCAAAACTTCCCCGAAAGTGACTTCCGGCTTCAGTGTAAAATAAAGTCTCGATTTTACATTAAATATATGTATATTTCTAGAATAAAGGCTCAAACTTTATTACTCAAAACTGCCAAAAGTAACTTTCGCATTAGTAAAAAATGAATGTCTCGACTTTATTTAAAATATACATATAATCCTAAAATAAAGGATCCAACTATATTACTCAAATTGCACTGAAAGTGACTTCCGACTTTAGTAAAAAATGAAGTCTCTAATTACTTAATAATATTTATATTCCTAAATAAAGGCTTCAACTGTTACTCAAAAGTGATCCAAAAGTTACTTAAGGCTTTAGTAAAAACGAAAGCCTCGACTTTACTTAAAATAAACATATATTCCTAAAATAAAGGCTCCAACTTTATAACTCAAAACTCCTCCAAAATGACACTTTCCCTTTAGTAAAAAAAATAGTCTCGATTTACTTTACTCAAAATATATATATTCCTAAATAAAGGCTCCAACTTTTACTCAAAACTGCTCCGAAAGTGACTTTAGAACTTAGTAAAAAATAAAAGTCTCGACATTACTTAAAAATATATATATACCTAAAATAAATGTTCCAACTCTTACTCAAAATTGCTCCGAAAGTGACTTCAAACTTTAGTAAAAAATAAAAGTCTCGATTTTACTTAAAAATATACATATATACCTAAAATAAAGGCTGCAACATTATTACTCAAAACTGCTCCGAAAGTGACTTCCGACTTTAGTAAAAAAATAAAAGTCTCGACTTTACTTCAAAATATATTTATATTCCTAATATAAAGGCTCCAACTTTTACTCAAAACTACTTAGAAAGTGACTTTAGAACTTAGTAAAAAATAAAAGTCTCGACTTACTTAAAAATATATATATACCTAAAATAAATGTTCCAACTCTTACTCAAAATTGCTCCGAAAGTGACATCAAACTTTAGTAAAAGTAAAAGTCTCGATTTTACTTAAAAATATACATATATTCCTAAACTAAAGGCTCCAACATTATTACTCAAAACTGCTCCGAAAGTGACTTCCGACTTTAGTAAAAATAAAAGTCTTGCGTTTACATAAAATATATTTATATTCCTAACATAAAGGCTCCAACTTTTACTCAAAATTGCTCCGAAAGTAACTTCTTGCTTTATTAAAAAATGAAAGTCTCGACTTTACTTAAAAATATACATATATACCTAAAATAATGGCTCCAACTTTATTACTCAAACTACTCCGAATGTGACTTGCGGCTTTAGTAAAAAATAAAAATCTCAACTACTTAAATATATATATTCCTAAAATAAAGGCTCCAACATTATTACTCAAAACTAACGAAAGTGACTTGCGACTTTAGTAAAAAAAAAAAAGTCTCGACTTCACTTAAAAATATATTTATATTCCTAAAATAAATGCTCCAACTTTACTCAAACTGCTCCAAAAGTTACTTCTTGCTTTTTAAAAAATGAAAGTCTCGACTTTACTTTAAAATATACATATATACCTAAAATAAGGACTTCAACTTTATTACTCAAAACTACTCCGAAAGTGACTTGCAACTTTAGTAAAAATAAAAGTCTCGACTTACTTAAATATATATATATATATATTTCTAAAATAAAGGCTCCAACTTTTACTCAAAATTGCTCCGAAAGTGACTTCCGGCTTTAGTAAAAAATTAAAGTTTCGAATTTACATAAAATATATATATATCCTAAAATAAAGGCTCCATCTTATTAATCAAAACTTCTCCGAAAGTGATTTTCGGCTTTAGTAATAATTAAAAGTCTCTACTATATATAAAAATATATATATATTCCTAAAATAAAGGCTCCAACTTTATTACCCAAAATTGCTCCGAATGTGACTTCCGACTTTAGGAAAAAATAAAATTCTCGACTTTACTGAAAAATATATATTTATTCCTAAAATAAAGGCACCAACTTTATTACTCAAAACTTCTCCGAAAGTGACTTCATGTTTTAGTAATACATGAAAGTCTCAACTTTACTTAAAAATATACATATATTAAAAAAATAAAGGCTCCAACGTTATTACTCAAAACTGCTCCGAAAGTGACTTCCGCCTTTAGTAAAAAATGAAAGTCTCGACTTTACTTAAAAATATACAATGTACTAAAATAAAGGCTCTAACTTTATTACTTAAAACTGGTCCAAAAGTGACTTTAGATGTTAGTAAAAAAAAAGTCTCCACTTTAGTTAATAATATTCATATTCATAAAATAAAGGCTTTAACGTTTACTCAAGACTGCTCCGAAAGTAACTTCCGTCTTTAGTAAAAAAAACTCTCAACTCTCCTTAAAAATATACATATATTCCTAAAATAAAGGTTTCAATTTTTACTCAAAAGTGCTCCAAAATTGACTTCCGGTATTACTAAAAAATGAAACTCTAGACTTACTTTAAAATATACATATATTCCTGAAAAGGCTCCAACTTTATTACTCAAACTGCTCCGAAAATAACTTCTATCTTTAGTAAAAATAAAAGACTCGAATTTACATAAAATATGTATATATTCCTAAAATAAAGGCTCCAACTTTTACTCAAAACTGCTCCGAAAGTGACTTCCGCCTTTAGTAAAAAATAAAAGTCTCAACTTAGTTTAAATAATATATTATATATATATATATTCCTAAAAAAGACTCCAACTTTTTCTCAAAACTGCTCCGAAAGTGACTTCAGACTTTAGTAAAAACAAATGTCTTGACTTACTTTAAAATATATATTCCTAAATAAAGGCTCCAACTTTTACTCAAAACTGCTCCGAAAGTGACTTTAAAACTTAGTAAAAAATAAAAGTCTCGACTTTACTTAAAAATATAGATATGTTCCTAAAATAGAGGCTCCAACTTCATTACTCAAAATTGCTCCGAAAGTGACTTCTGACTTTAGTAAAAATTTAAAAGTCTCGACTTTACTTAAAAATATATATATATTCCTAAAATAAAGGGTCCAACTTTATTACTCAAAACTGCTACCAAAGTGACTTGCGACTTTAGTAAAAAAATAAAAGTATCGACTATACTTAAAAATATATATATATTCCTAAAATAAAGCTCCAACTATTACTCAAAACTTCTTCGATAGTCAATTCCAACTTTAGAAAACATGAAAGTCTCAACTTTACTTTAAAATATACATATATTACTAAAATAAGGCTCCAACTTTATTACTCAAAATTGCTCCGAAAGTGATTTCCGCCTTTAGTAAAAAATAAGTCTCAACTTTACTTAAATATATATAGATATATTCCTAAATAAAGGCTCCAACTTTATTAACAAAAACCTCTCGAAAGTTTTTTCGGCTTTAGTAAAAATGAAAGTCTCGACTTTACTTAAAAATATACATATATTACTAAAATAAAAGCTCCAACTTTATTACTTAACATGCTCTAAAAGTGACTACTGACGTTAGTAAAAAGTCTCGATTTTACTTTAAAATATATATATATTCCTAAAATAAAGGCTCTAACATTATTACTCAAACTTCCCCGAAAGTGACTTACGGCTTCAGTAAAAAATGAAAGTATCGACTTTACTTAAAAATATATTATATTCCTAAAATAAAGGCTCCAACTTTTAGTCAAAACTGCTCCGAAAGTTACTTTTTGCTTTATTAAAAAATGAAAGTCTCTACTTTAATTAAATATATATATATACCTAAATAAGGGCTCCAACCTTATTACTCAAAACTACTCAGAAAGTGACTTGCAACTTTAGTAAAAATAAAAGTCTCGACTTTACTTAAAAATATACATATATTACTAAAATAAAGGCTCCAAACTTTATTACTTAAAACTGCCAAAAGTGACTTCAGAGTTCGTAAAAAAGTCTTGATTTTACTTTTAAAAAATATATATATTCCTAAAATAAGGCACCAAGTTTATTACTCAAAATATCTCCGAAAGTGATTCGTCTTTAGTAATACATGAAAGTCTCGACTCTACTAAAAAATATACATATATTCATAAAATAAAGGCTCCAACTTCATTACTCAAAACTGCTCCGAAAGTGACTTCCGACTTTAGTAAAAAAATAAAAGTCTCGACTTTACTTAAAAATATATATATATTCCTAAAATAAATGGTCCAACTTTATTACTCAAAACTGCTCCGAAAGCACTTCCGACTTTAGGTAAAACATGAAAGTCTCGACTTTACTTTAAAATATACATATTACTAAAAAAGGCTCCAACTTTATTACTCAAAACTGCTCCGAAAGTGATTTCTGGCTTTAGTAAAAAATAAAAGTCTCGACTTTACTTAAATATATAGATATATTCCTAAAATAAAGGCTCCAACTTTATTACCAAAAACCTCTCCAAAAGTTTTTTCGGCTTTAGTAAAAAATGAAAGTCTCGACTTTACTTAAAAATATACATATATTCCTAAAATAAAGGCTCCAAAAAGTCCAAAGAGCACCTCATCGCCGCCGTCAGGGGAAAGCTCGGGTAGAAGGAGCATTATCAACCACGAAACCCCGGCAAATCTGCCCGGGACA
>JAPHNG010000601.1:0-41384 GCA_027405835.1 Asclepias syriaca
TGAAGTGTAGATATGATTTAAAGATAATGTCCCGGTCTTTTGCATAAAGTGGGAAAATAAATAAATAAATTATTATTAATCATTTGAACTATATATATATATATATCAATTTTGAGTTTTTCTTTTCTTTTCTTTTTTTAATTTTGCTTATTTTAGTGTTTAGCAAAACCTAGTCACTAGTCATTGGATAAAAGGTAGTTTTCACTAGCCCTTACTATTTTTAGAAAAAGGCTCTATGTTTTTAATATATATATATATATATATATATATATACACACAAATTTAAATAAAAAATATAAATAAATAAATATATATATACTAAGCGCCGTCCCAAGTCAAACTCCCGAATTGACAAAGTAAAAATGTGAGTAGTTAGGCAATTGTTTTAGTTGACTTGACAATTTATAGATTATGAAAATTACCTACGTTGTAAAATACATACGTGGTCGTTTGATTTGATGTGCCCAACTTCCAGATTATCTTACATATATATATAAAAAGAGAAAAAGAAATGCATTAACCTAGACTTGTACAATAATAAAACTTGTAATTATGAATTTGTACTAAACACTAAAATATTGTTTATTCAAAGTTTATTTTCAATTTTAAAAACATATTTGAATCAGTCATAAACATCAGCATATACAAACTATTATTATTTTTTAGACTAGGATCTAAAGTTATTACTGACTCCCATAAATCTAAATTTACTTGAATTATATTCATATAATATAATTTTTATTCAAGTGTAGATCTGTCAAATATTAAACATTCGTGTAACATTCAGAATGCATTTTTTTATTACCTTAAATTAAGGTTTAATATATATATATATATATATATATATAATATATATAATAAAGATTGTTGATACCAAATAACATGATGAAAGAGGACCTGATCAAAGAAAATAAGTACTTACTAGAAAACCTATAATAGTTAAAGTCTTTAGTAGTGGTTGGAGAAGGATTCATGACTGAATTTTTAAGACCGTTTAATGTACACAAAGCTCCCATTATAAATACACATATGTCCCATGTTATCTTTATCACTATTCACCAACACTAATTTGCTAAGAAAGATGGCAATTCGTTTTCTAGTTTTCACAGCCATTTTGATATCAGCTTTTGCATTAGCATCTGCACACGATCCAAGCCCTCTGCAAGATTTCTGTGTTGCTGTCAATGATTCTGCTGCATCCGGTATGTCTTCTTCAAACTATACATATATCTTATAGGGCATAAATCTCAGGCTCTAATACTACGTCAAATTGAGATAAACTGTCACTTATTTTAACAAATGTATTTTAATAAATATGTGCAGTGTTTGTGAATGGGAAGATATGCAAGAACCCTAACATGGTGAAAGCTGAAGATTTCTTCTTCCAAGGGCTCAACAAGCCCGGAAACACATCGAATCCGGTGGGTTCAGCCGTGACAGCTGTCAACGTGAACAACCTAGCAGGTCTCAACACGTTAGGGATTTCCTTAGTTCGAATTGACTATGCACCTTTTGGCCTAAACCCACCCCATACCCACCCTCGTGCAACTGAGGTTCTTGTAGTTTTAGAAGGCACTTTGTACGTTGGATTTGTGACTTCAAACCTTGCAAATAACCAAAAGAACCGTCTTTTCACCAAGAGATTAAATGCAGGAGATGTGTTTGTTTTCCCTGAAGGTCTAATTCATTTCCAGTTCAACATCGGACATTCTCCGGCCATTGCATTCGCCGGATTGAGCAGCCAAAACCCAGGTGTAATCACCATTGCAAACGCGGTTTTCGGATCAGATCCTCCCATCTCCGTTGATGTTCTGACCAAAGCATTCCAAGTTGACAAGAATGTCATAAACTATCTTCAGTCACAGTTTTGGTGGGATAACAATTGGTAATAAAATCTTCATAAATAATAATATGTGTATCTCTGCTCCAATTAAATAAGAGTAAGCATTAGCTACTCATCATCAGAATGTTATTGTTTTTGTTCATCTTTTATTCTAATTGTTTTTTAATTAAATAAGATATAAAACCCTCAGGGTTGTCTTTCAATTACATAACAAAACTTGTGCTTTAAAGTATTTTTGTTTATGACACAAAATATTCTGAATACATTTCAATTATAAGTAATTTTTTACTCTATAGTAAAAAATTATTCTAAATTAAAATTCAAACTATCATCACATATTTTTACTTAAATATCTAAAATTACATATTCTTCACTATGGCATATTCATACAACAATATCACATGTACAAAGTAGCTCTTTCAAGAACAATTATGTAATTGGTACACTATTATATATATATAATAATATGTCATGGTAATAAAATAAATTAAATATGGACTTAATGGATTTCTAGAAAGAAGATTCTACCTTTTGTAGTCAACATGATTATCCTAATTCTTTTGAAAAGATCTTTTCAGGTCATTAAATATAGTATTTTCCAAAACAATTTTTTTTTTTTAAAAATTCATATATATACACAAATACAATAAAACTACTATTTATTTATGAAGAAAGAAGACCTAGTTGAATTGGAAGACAAAAATATCTCTATTTTTTTTTTATGGAAAAATGTATTATTTACCTACTAATATTTCTAATAATAAATAAAAATCATAAAAGTTTATTATCTAATTTCTGTCAGCATCGATAATGTAATTTGACCTTCTATTCTAATAATATAATTTATTTCGGCACCAATAAAAATGAAAAAAAAAAGGGAAAACAGAAAAAATATTTGGTTTGATTTGGTAAATGGTAAAAGTATTGATTAGGTGAAGAATTAAAAGTAAAGTAGGTAATTACTTGTATGACTGTTTCCGACACCGCTTTATTAGGACACTCAAATTTCAAACATAATCTATCCACCTTACTTTAAAAACAACTCAGATTTTGTCTAAATTTTATATCATGAAGTAAATATATATATATATAATATTTCTAAGGGCGGCTTTTCTTTGCCACGGTTTTGTACCCAGTTTTCATAATTTCTATTATATCTTAACTTCAGTAGGTGTTTACTATGTTTTCTTGACCAATTTTCATAAACTCACTATATTCTTTATACCTTACTTCCTCCATAATTATATATATATATATATATATTTTTCACATGCTCTTGTTTCCAACTAGTCCTACACCATGTCATTCATTTATTATTTAGTACATTTTATTTGGGCCTAGTTATAGCTATATATATATGTGTGTGCGTGTATATATACTTCATATCTTTCATTCACTTCATCAACTCATCAAGGCAACAAAGTCAATTGATTTCACAAAGCTCCAATCTCCTTCACTTTTTTCTTTAGATCAAGAAACCAGTCATGATCAGCTCAAGAAAACTAATCAGAATGGCCAAAAAGTGGCAAAGAAGAGCTGCCCTTCGAAGGAAACATATAACCTTGCCAGAAAGTAGTGCATGTTCATCTTCATCTTCATCATCATCCCAAGTAGCAGAAAAAGGGCGTGTTGTGATTTACACCGTCGATCAAAAGAGATACTCTTTCCCCATTTCTTACCTCAACAATTATATCTTCAGGGAACTCTTAAGAATGGCAGAAGAAGAGTTTGGACTCCCAAGTGATGGACCAATCACAATCCCATGTGAAGCTCAATTCGTGGATTACTTCATCTCTCTTCTCCAAAAGGGTGCTTCCACAGAGATTGAGAAAGCTTTGCTACTTTCTATTTCTTCTTGTAGATTTTCACCATCTCACGAAGATAGAATCCAACATAATCCACAATTATACTGCTGTTGAGTATATATATATCTTTAGAGTGCTTGTAATTAATTACTTCCCAAGATAAATATATGAATAGAAGAGTATACACTTTTTGACTAGATTCAAGCTAAGTGTCATTTATTTATTTATTTGTTTGTTTGAATTACTTCATTTCATTTAATTGTTTGTGGTATAAAATTATATTGCACGAGATAATTAACTTAAGTAATTTAATAAATTATAGAAATACTTATATTAAATATGGTACAAAAGTTGGAAGATCCAAATTTGATGTATATTAAATATTTAATCATAAACATGAAAATGTACCAAATTGAAATGGTAATAATATATGATATTTTCTTTGGTTTTAAAAAAAAAAAATTATATTCTATTCATGTTGACATCACGTATATATTATATAGATAAACTAACTTAATGAAAAGGCTATGTGAAAATAAAGTTTAGTAATAGAAAGCATTTTTCCGTGTTTTTTATTTGTCACAGTGGAAAGGAAAAAAAAATGACATTTTAGAAAATTAAAGTACATTTATTTATATAAATTGATATATATATATATATATATATATATATATATATTTCTATTAATTAATATTTAACAACTCATACTCATTAATTATTCTCATTTTGAATTAAAAAATATCAGAACACACATTAATTTTTGTGTTTTTTTTTGTTTAAAAAAAAAAAAACAAACAAACAAAGGGGATTCATAATTAATTCCGTAGCTAGTATTTGAGAAAAATGTGTATTTTTTCTATAAATTTAATAAAGAATGAGTTAATATATTTGCATATTGTTGAGAATGAATACTCAAAAACAAGGTACTAAAGAATAATGATGTTGGTGGTTAATCTTCCATTGATCAACCATACAAATATTTGATGAACATCTATAATCTTTGATGGAAAGCAACAAAGCTTTCTCCACTTCTGCTGTTGCTCTCCTGTGGATGAGAGAGAGCAAATAATCCATGACGTCAGCTTCACATGGGATTGTGATATGTCCGTCACCAGGCAATCCAAACTCTTCCTCGGCCATTGTTAGAAGCTCTCTGAAGATGTAGTTGTTCAAGTAAGCAATGGCGAAAGAGTACGGCTTTTGATCCCTTTTCTGCTAATGGGGATGAAGTTGTTATAGTACTGTTGTTACTACTAACTTCCTTTTTGGAGAAGGTTACTCGTTTTCTTGCCATGGCTGCTTTTCTTTGCCACTTTCTTGCCATTCTGATGAGTTTTCTGGTGCTCATCATCATGTTTGATTATATATATATATATATATATATATATTGGGAAAATGAAGAAAGGATATTAAAGGTTAATTCAAAGAATGAATTAAAGATAGCAAGAAATATATATAGTGCCTGGCTCATAGATTTTAATTCGCCATATATAATTGCATGTAGTAATTAATTAATACATGGGGTGCAAATCCATGTTATACTGTCAATAAGTTGTTTGTTTGTTTGCTTATGGGATGTGTTGTTTCTTTGTCAACCATAAAAATGCCACAGGCTGCAATCCATGGTTTCCGATACAGCTATATATATATATATTACGTACGTACCAGAACACATGCATGTTCTCTATACCCTACTTGCTTAATATCTAGATCCTATAAATAGCTTCATAAAATCAATGGGGGCACATAGAATTGTACTGATTGTTCTTCAAATTTCAAGTTGATAGCAAACATATTGGTCCTATTTATCCCCCAACCACTGGACATTTCTGAGTATGCTGTGGCTGCAGCTTTGGCTGATCCTCCACATAAAAATAATTTGCCTTTTTTTGTTTAATAGTACTTTACTCTAGTGAATCATATTCACTATTTTAAAGTGTCAAAACAGTCATGGAGACGAAGACAAGCAAGATGATAAGTTTGAATGGCACAAACTACCACATATGGAGAAACAAAATGAAGGATCTCCTATTTGTGACGAAGATGCATTTACCTGTGTTTGCTACTGTCAAACCAGATGGTAAGACAGATGAGGAGTGGGCGTTCGAGCATGAACAAGTATGTGGTTTTATCTAACAATTTATCGAAGAAAACGTGTACA
Organism: Asclepias syriaca; assembly: GCA_027405835.1. Taxonomy (NCBI): domain Eukaryota; kingdom Viridiplantae; phylum Streptophyta; class Magnoliopsida; order Gentianales; family Apocynaceae; genus Asclepias; species Asclepias syriaca. Next base: position 5,810 of record JAPHNG010000601.1, read on the forward strand.
ACCACATATGTGACGAGACTTATGCACGAATTTTGTGGAACAAGTTAGAGGATTTGTATTCCTCTAAAACCGCCAACAACAAGTTGTTTCTCCTAACAAAACTTAACCAACTAAAATACTGAGAAGGTGCATCAATGGCAGATCATTTGAACAATCTTCAAGGTATTGTGCAACAGTTGTTCAGAATGGGCATAAAGTTTGATGATGAACTACTTGCTCTTGTTGTACTCTATTCTTTGTCAGAGTCATGGGAGACTCTGAAGATTTCACTTACAAATTCTACACCAAACGGCGTACTATGCATGGAATTTGTGAGGAGTGGAGTATTAAATGAAGAAATGAGGCGGAGATCACAAGGATGTTCCTCATTGCAACAAGATGTTCTCATTGTAGAATCCAGAGGAAGGAATCAATTTCATGGTCCAAAACTGAGGGGCAAGAGTTGAGGGAAGTCAAACAAGCATGCAAACGTGGAGTGCCATCACTGCAAGAAGAAAGGACACATCAAGAAGTTCTGCCGAAAGTTAAAACAAGAACAACAGAACAAAGGACGCCAGAGCAGTGATGATGAAGATGCAATCATTGTCGAAGAATTCAACATCATTTTTGACAATGAGGAGTCTATCAGTCTTACAAACCATGAGACCGACTGGATTATTGATAGTGTTGCTACCACTCATGTCACATCACGGAAGGAGTCCTTCTCATCTTACACACCTGGACATTTTGGTGTTGTCAAGATGAGAAATGACAAAGTCTCAGAAGTTGCAAGCATGGGAGAAATTTGTCTGGAGACAGATAATGGTACGAGACTGGTCCTAAAAGATGTCAGGCATGTTCTAGACATGCACCTGAGTCTAATTTCAACAGGCAAGCTAGATGATGAAGGTTTCTGCAACACCTTCATTCATAGTCTATGGAAACTCACCAAGGGATCATTGGTGGTGGCCAGAGGAAAGAAAAACTCAAAGTTGTACACGATGCATGCAAAGCTCTCCCAAGATGTTGTGAACGCTGTGGAGAATGACAGTATAGTTGAGTTATGGCACAAGCGGCTAGGTCATATAAGTGAGAAAAGTAAGACATGTCTAGCCAAGAAGAATGTGTTACATGGATTGGATCAGGTCCAATTGAAGAAATGTAGCGACTGTCTAGTAAGGAAGCAAAATAGAGTTTCTTTCAAATGTTCCCTTCCTTTTAGAATACCTTCCTTCAAGAATGGAGAATGTGTTAGATCTGATACACTCAGATCTGTGTGGGCCAATGTCAAAGTCACTTGGTGGTGCTCAATACTTTGTGACTTTCATTGATGATCATTCTCGGAAGATTTGTGTGTACCTGCTAAAATCAAAAGACCTAGGGTTAGATGTTTTCAAAAAAAATTCTAACTCTAGTTGAGAGGCAGACGGGAAAGAAGTTGAAATGCATCCGAACAAACAATGGTGGAGAATATATTGGACCATTATATGCTTACTGCAAAGCAAATGGTATTCGACATCAGACAACACCTCCGAAGACACCGCAGTAGAATGGTTTAGCTGAGAGGATGAATAGAACCTTGATGGAGAGAGTCAGATGTCTACTCTCACATGCAAAGTTATCAAAGACGTTCTGGGGTGAAGCTATTCTAACAGCTGTTCATGTGCTGAATCACTCACCATGTGTCCCTCTACAGTTTGATACTCCAGAAAGCGTATGGTCGGGGAAAGATGTTTCCTATGATCATTTGCAGGTGTTTGGTTGCAAAGCCTTTGTGCACATTCCAAGGGATGAGAGGTCCAAGCTTGATGTCAAGACACGACAGTGTGTGCTTATTGGCTATGGTTAAGACCAAATTGGCTATAGATTCTATGATCCAACTCAGAAGAAACTTATCAGAAGCCGTGATGCAGTCTTTGTTGAAGATGAGACCATCGAAGATATCAAAGAAGGGAAGAAGAGTGCTGCCAAGGCTGATGATGTTACAATAGGCATGCAATGTATTCTTTCAACAACACTGCCAGGACAAGTTAAAGACGATGATCAACCAGAAACTGGAGATGTTCCAGAAATTTCTGAAGAAAATGTTCATGATCAACCACCAGCTCCGGAGGGTTCTCTAATTCTGAGAAGATCTACTAGAGTCAGACAATGCCCTACTAGATATCCTGAAGATCAGTATGTGCTACTAACTGATGGGGGAGAACCAGAAAGTTTTGATGAAGTCATGGATCATGAACACAAGGAAAAATTGATTGAAGCCATGCAAGATGAAATAAAGTCCTTGCATGAGAATCAAACTTTTGAGCTGGTGAAGTTACCAAAAGTTAAGAGGGCTTTGAAGAATAAATGGGTGTTCAAGATAAAGCATGAGGAAAACAGTCACCAACTACGATTCAAAGCCAGACTAGTTGTCAAGGGTTTCCATCAAAGAAATAGGATTTACTTTGATGAGATTTTCTCAACAATGGTGAAGATGACATCCATTCGTGCAGTGCTGGGGTTGGCAGCAAGTCTTGACTTGGAAGTTGAGCAAATGGATGTGTAGACAGCCTTCCTTCGTGGTGATTTGGAGGAAGAGATATACATGGAACAACCAGAAGGTTTTGCACAAGAAAGGAAAAAGGACTTTGTCTGCAACTAGAAAAGAGTTTGTACGACTTGAAACAAGCGCCAAGACAATGGTACAAGAAGTTTGAGTCTGTTATGGGGGAGCAAGGCTACTCAAAGACTAGTTCAGACCACTGTGTATTCGTGCAAAAACTTGCTGATGATGATTTCATTATCTTGTTGCTCTATGTGGATGACATGTTGATTGTTGGCCAAAACATTTCCAGGATTGACAGCCTAAAGAAGCAACTGAACAAGTTATTTGCCATGAAAGATTTGGGGCCAACAAAGCAAATTTTTGGTATAAGGATAACAAGGGACAGAAGCACCAAGAATTATAGTTGTCACAAGAGAAGTACATTGAAAAGGTACTTCAAAGGTTCAACATGGACAAGGCTAAAGCGGTTAGGTGTCCTCTAGCTAATCACTTTAGAATAAGTTCTAAACAATGCCCTTCTACAAAAACACGGAAGGAAGAGATGGATAGAGTTTCATATGCTTCAGCAGTTAGAAGTTTGATGTATGTCATGGTATGTACGCGACCAGATATTGCTCACTCGGTAGGAGTTGTGAGCAGATTTCTTTCAAATCCAGGGAAAGAACATTGGGCTGCAGTAAAATGTATTTTCCGATATCTTTTTGGAATCTCCAATTTATGTCTGAAATTTAGAGACGAGAAATCTGTGTTAGTGGGATACACAGATGCTGATATGGCTGGAGATGTAAACTCTAGAAAGTCCACATCAGGATACCTAATTTCTTTTGCATTGGGAGCTGTATCATGGCAATCAAGGCTGCGAAAATGTGTTGCACTATCAACAATTGAAGCTCAGTTTATTGCAGCAACTGAGGCATGCAAATAGTTGTTATGGATGAAAAAGTTCATGAGAGAACTTGGTTTCCACCAGACGAAGTACGAGCTGTTCTATGACAGTCAAAGTGTAATTCATCTTGGAAAGAAATCCTCATTTTATTCCAGATCAAAGCACATTGACGTGAGATACCACTGGAATAGGAATGTATTAGAGAAGAAACTGTTAGAACTCAAGAAGATCTACACGGAAGAAAATGGATCAGATATGCTGACGAAAACTCTTTCAAAAGAAAATTTCGAATACTGTCGATAAGAAGCCGGAATGGTAGAGCCCCCCATGTAACCGAGAGGGGGAGAATTGTTGTGGGTACCGCTTCATAGTGGGCACTTGATGATAAGAGAAAATAATTTATTTTAAATTATTTTGACTCGGTAAAGTCGGTTGAGAAAATGTAAGAAAATGTGAAAAAATTCTATTTATAAATAGAGGGCTTCTTTCCGTCAAAAATAGAGATAGAAGAAAAAAAGACTTTCTTCATTCTTCTTCCTTTTCTTTTCTTTATTTCTTTTGAAGGTTCTTCTGAATCTTCATTAGTTTTTAGTGAGATTAGGGAATGTGTTTCTGAAGCATCTTTGCGCTTCAAGGAAATTTGTGAGAGAGAAAAATATTTGGGGAGTGACAAAATAGTGATGTTTTGTGTATAGTGTTTGTAACACTATAGTACCACTGTTTTGGGTTTATCTCAGCTGTTCGGAGTTTGTCTCTAGAAAGTTTCTAGGGAAGTCTCTCATTTGTAAGCCTACTAATATTTTATTAGTGAAAGAATTATTTCGGAGTTGGTCCCGTAGACGTAGCCCATATTCAAGGGTGAACCACGTTAAATTTTAGTGTCACTATTTTAATATTCTGCTCGTATTACTTTATTTTTGGTCACCCGTCTCAGATACTGTCCAAGTTTCCGCTGCGACAGAGAGTTTTATACCCAACATAGTTATCATCCCTTTTTCTTCCAAATATATCTTCACAATACCTTTCCGGCCATTAGAAATTTATTTGAAATATTTGACAATGAATCAATTCCCACCAATTTAAAGCAAACTTTTGTTTGCTTGATCCCCAAAACTAATTGTCCTAAAACAATTAATCAATTTAGACCTATAAGTCTATGTAACACGGTCTACAAAATTTTAACAAAATTTATAGTTGCTAGATTAAGGTCTATCTTCAATAACGTCATAGGCGTGCCTCTAATAACTTCATCATCCTCCAAGAAACTCTAAACTGCTTTGACAAACGACTCTCTAGTCAATCTAAATTAATGGCTATTAAAATTGAACTTGAAAAGGCTTTTGATAAAATTAATTGAAATTTCATTTGATGTATGCTGAATTCCATCAAAAACCCAACAAAACTCATCAATATAATAATGTCATGCATATCTACTTCTGAACTTGCATAATTTTCAAGGGAAATCCAACAACATTTTTCAAACCAACTCGTGGGGTAAGACAATGTGATCCCTTATCACCTAATCTATTCATTCTAGGCGTGGAATACCTCTCCATGCTTATCAATAAGCAAGTTAATCAAGCTAATTGGACCCGTATAGCCATTAAAAAAGAATGGACATTTCATTTCACACACATTATTTGCAGATGATGCGTTCCTTTTTGCTGAAGCCTCTATTGATAATGCACATACTATAATGAATGCTCTAACAGAATTCTTCTCCTCGAGTGGACTCAACATGAATTCTAGTAAATCAAAAATCTATTTCTTCAACAATTGTGATGACAATCTGTGCAACCAAATATCAAACATACTCATGATTAAGAGAGTAAAAAATTTGGGGAGTTACTTAGGATTTCCTATCCAAACCAAATCACCAAAAAATTCTGATTTTAACCACTTTTTTGCAAAACTGGAATCAAAGTTATGCAGATGGAAATAAAAAACCCTTACAATGGCAGGAAGGCACTTGCCAAATCTGTACTTTCTGCCATTTCCACTCATATCATGCAATGTTTCAATTTACCCTCAAAAACCACAAAAATGATCAATAGAATTGTTAGAGATTTCATTTGGGGATCATGTAACAATAAAATAAAAATTTATCTTATTAATTGGCAAAGAGTCACTCAATGAGGGTTACAAATCAAAGATGCTAAATTGCAAAATCAGGCTGTCTTAGCCAATTTGGCTTGGTGATTTCTTACTTCCAAACAAAATATTCCTTGGATAAATCTCTTAGCTTCTAAATACCTTAAAAATTCCAAAGGAAATCCCTTCCAAGTCCCAAAAAAAAAAGGAAGCAAATACTTCTTCATTGTTGGAAGGGCATGTTACATGGATGGAACATGGTTTCCCAATTTTCCAAATGTTCTATAGGCAATGGCAAACTCATCAGATTTTGGCTAGATCCATGGGCCTCCTCTCTTAACACTCTTCTCAATAATTTAATACATGACCCTTTGAATATCAATGATCAAGCTACTGAATGCATAAACATTAAGAGAATACACAAGCTAGCTCCCCCAGTTATTGTAACACACCATATTAAATGGTACCCCCCAGTTAGGGGGAAGCTCGAGGCATCTTCATAGATTCTGATGGAAAATGGTTGCTAGGATTTTCATATGGCTTTCATTGCTTATCAAGAAACCAAGCTGAATTCATGGCCCTCAAGAAAAGATTAGAATTGACAAATACTCTCAGAATAAAGGACCTGGAAATAAACTCAAATTCAAAAGTTTTGATCCAATGATTTATCTTCCAATGCGCCTACTAACTTATCTTCCATTTTACATGAATTTAGAACTACAAATTTAGCCATGTCTTTCGTGAAGCAATAATTTCATTTATAACTCTTAGTTGACTCTAATTTTAAACTTTTAACTTTTTGTATTATTCAAAATGTGTTTTACCAAATGCTTATATTATTATCATTATTGTTTGTGGATATATTGTCCCTTTCTTTCCTTACGGGGTTTACACCGCGTCACATAGCTCTTAACATTTGAAATTCGGAAACTTCGTAATAACAACATATGAATTGGTCTTAAAAAAACAACATTATTTTATTCTATAAATCAACTCGTATATATATATATATATATATATATATACATTTTTTTGTTAACGACTTCACCATCGATCTTTGTCAGTAAAATTGCAGAAATTAATGTAATTTTTTATTATTTTAGAAGAATAACAATTAGAAGTAGATACAGAAAAAATTAAGGAGACTTAAAATCTTTACTTTTATTTTATAAATAGAAACAATTAAGGACTAAAGTCGTCAAGTTTCCTTTTTTTTGTTTTCGCAGACAAAACTAATTGGATAATTAGGGTTTGAAGATATTTTATAATATTAATAATTAATATACAAACTGGAAGCAGCCTCGAGTCCGACAGCCAATTTTACAATATAAGACAGAGCAGTTAGACAATCTCTTTAGTTGATTTAACAATAAATACGTGGTCGTTTGATGTGATCTATCCAACTTCCATATTCATATATATATATATATATATATATATATTATGGTTCTTTTCACAAAGCAAAATTCACATAATGTAGATAGGGTTTGTATGAACTTAGAAAATCATCGACCTGATTAATTAAATTTGTTACAGTAAAAGAAATTCTAATTATTATTCGTAGATAAAGGAAAATGTTGATCTTAATTTTTATGTTCTTAAAAATTTACGAATCAGTAGCCTAATGATTTTAATATAGAGATTAATGTAAGACATAAATGAGATGATATCTTTACTTTATATAAGCGAGATTTTGAGTTCAAATTCAAACTCACATATACAAAAGAGTATGCCTATATAAGGGGAGCTGAGTAAAAACATATTTAAAATGGTAACAAATTAATGACTTGATCAAAGAAAAGAACCATTCATCTCTATATATATTTATATTGAAAGTCTTTAGTAGTTGTTGTAGAACCATTCATCACTGAATTCTAAATTGATTAATGCACAAAAATCTTCCACTATAAATACACATATTTCCCATATGTTTTCTTCACCAAAGATTCAGTTAATAAGAAATCTTCTCTTTACCTATTAATATATAGTATTAATTAATTTAACATGGCATTTCGTTTCCTAGTTTTCACAGCCATTTTGATATCAGCTTTTGCATTTGCATCTGCACACGATCCAAGCCCTCTGCAAGATTCACAGTGTTTGTGAATGGGAAGATATGCAAGAACCCTAACATGGTGAAAGCTGAAGATTTCTTCTTTCAAGGGCTCAACAAGCCCGGAAACACATCGAATCCGGTGGGTTCAGCCGTGACAGCTGTCAACGTGAACAACCTAGCAGGTCTCAACACCTTAGGAGTTTCCTTAGTTCGTATTGACTATGCACCTTTCGGCCTAAACCCACCCCATACCCACCCTCGTGCAACTGAGGCCCTCTTCGTCTTGGAAGGAACACTCTTTGTCGGATTCGTTACTTCGAACCTTGGAAACAACCAAAGAAACAGACTTTTTACCAAGACTTTGAATGCAGGAGACGTGTTTTTGTTCCCTGAAGGCCTCATTCATTTCCAGTTCAACATCGTACATTATCCGGCCGTTGCATTCGCCGGATTGAGCAGCCAAAACCCAGGTGTAATCACCATTGCAAACGCCGTTTTCGGATCAGATCCTCCGATCTCCGTTGATGTTCTGACCAAAGCATTCCAAGTGGAGAAAGATATCATAAACTATCTTCAGTCACAATTTTGGTGGGATAACAATTCGTAATCAAATCTGATGAATCTTTGAAAAGTTTGATATAATAAATCTGTGTGGCACATTTTATTCTGCCCCAAATAAATGTTATTGCTTATGTCCGTCCATCTTTAATTGTAATATTTCCAGCATCTTGAAATTGTTGTTGAATTGAATAAAATATAAAATCCGTTGAATCCATGACTTTCCCTATTACATTAATTCTTATAAATGTGTCCCTTATTCAAGCCAAGGGAGATTTTACAAACAATATTGACTTATATAAAAATAAAAAATATAAAATACAGACAAACAAAATATAAATGAATAAATAAATCAAGATTTGGATGAGAAATTGGTCCAAATACATACAAAAACTTCATTATTATAAATAGTCTCCTAATATTATCTATTTTACTGATTGAATAAAGGTTTTACACACTATTATTTCAGCTAGAGATTTTTCGTAAACACCATGAAATTCAACAAAATTAGAAATATATATACTCTTTTCTTTTTTTTATATATAATTGGAATTTTATTCAGCAATGTAATAAAGAGGTTATAACAGTATCTTCCATGAGAAGAAAATTACAAGTGCGAATTCGTCTATGGTACAAAGCACCTAACAAATCTTTGTGAAAAGCAGTAAAACTAAAGATAGGAGGATGATGAAACATAGTGAAATTTTTCTCATTCGGTAGTCTGTGTTTTGCTAGTAGATTTGTAAAAGAGTTTGATTCACGATAGATATGTTTAATTGCGCATTTCTTCAGAATCTTCAAGAGCAATCTGCAATCATATACCATAGTTCTCAAATTAGGTGAGGATGTATCATCATTAATGATCTTGACCAGAACTTGGGAATCAGTCTGAATTTCAAGTAATTGTAGTCGTTGTGATATTGCAATTTCCATTGCATATTTTGAGAGCCAAAATTTCTGCCTTATTACTTGACGAGCAGTAGAAATTTGCTGTGAAACCTGCTAACCATTTACCTGTATGATCTCTAAAAACTCCTCATGCTCCTCCTTTATTAATGGATGGGGTAAAGGATCCATCAATATCGACTATGGTGAAAGGAAGGTTGGGGGCTGCCATTTAATATAGATATATGTAGTGGTTGGCAAGATGGGGCTAAATAACGTGGTAATATTGATGAATTCAGTTGCTAGACTAAGAATGGAATGAAGAGATGACGCAAGAGGATTCTTTTTTAATTTGCCTACGATTCCTAGTTTTCCAAATCATCCAGCAAGAGTAGGCAAATAAAGTGCTCCAAGGAATATTAATAAAAAGTGATAATTGCGATGTGAGGTTAGATTGGAGCCAATCTTTTAACGGGTGACTTCCTAGCAATAAGTCATTGGTAAGGTTATCTAGATGTGGTTGATAATAATTTCAGACTTCTTTAGCTTGAGAACATTCTCTAAGAATATGATTTGTGGTCTCTTCAATTTTTGGACAAATTTGACAATTAGGGTTTATATCTAAGCCTCTATGATGAAGAAGGGAATTTGATTTTATTTTATTATGCCAGCAAAGCCATAAGAGGTAATTTATTTTGTTTGGGACTTTAGTTTTCCAAATCCAATTGATGTTAGTGATAGTGTCAGTGGATATGGAGGAATTTTGAGTCCAGGATAAAGCATGATGACAAGAAGAGACAAAGAATACTGTATTTGTAGTAATGCCCCAACATAAGGTATATGAGTGAATTGTATATTGGGGAATGAATGTGTCTTTAATTTTGGTTTGAAAATCTGCTAGAATGGGATAGGATAAACTGTTAAAGTTTCATTTATTATTTGATCTTACTTCTTTTAGAGTAAGAGTAAAATCAATTTTAGTTAAGGGGCCTTCTAAGTAATAGGCAAGAGATTTAGGGAGAGTGGTAAGCCAAGGATCAAGCCAAAATCTAATGAGGGAACCATCTCCTATTGTCCCTTTAGAAGTGTTTTCCAGCCTAGAAGTAGATTGTTCTAGATAAAGGAGTTTGTTGGCTTTTTTGAAAGGACAATGAAAGGATTATAATTAATTGAAGAAGATTGCAGAATAACCTTCCAGATTTGGTTTCCCGTATGAGAATGAAAGTACCAAGCAAGAGCACTGAGAAGAGCTAAGTTTTGAAGTTTTGCATCTCTAATTTGAAGGTCTCATAGTTTTTAAGTTAATGTGACAATTTTCCATTTGAGAAGATGTATTTTCTTCTTTTCTTCAGAGGAGCCCCATATAAAATTTCTGATTGTTCTATTAATGATGTTAATGGTTTGTGAAGGTAAAATATGACATTGCATAATGTGTGTAGGAACTGAAGATAATACTGATTTTGCAAGAGTGACTCTCCCTGCCATTGTTAGAGTCTTTGATTTCTAATTTGCCAATTTTGCTTTTAAGGTTGAAATAATGGGAGAGAAATCGATGTGTCTTGGAGTATTTTGGAGTGGAAAACCTAAGTCCCTAAGGAAGCGGTTTGTTTAAAGTCTAGTATATTAGTAACAGCAGATTGTGTGACTTTAGGGCAAATATTTGAGAATAAAATTTTTGATTTTTTATAATTTATATGTAAGCCACTATGATGCGTAAAATTTTCAAGAACATTTGATATATTTGAGGCATTCTGAGGACTAGCTTCAGTAAAAAGAAAAACATCATCGGCAAAAAGTGTGTGTGAAATGGAAGGACCATTGGATTTGATTTGAATAGGAGTCCATAATCCTTGATGAATTAGGATAGATAAAAATTTAATCCCTAAGATGAAAAGATAAAGGGAGAGAGGACCTCCTTGCCTCACATCTCTTGATGGTTGAAAGTAATTAGTTGGTTGACCATTTATTAAAATTGCCAGTTCTGAATTTGACAAACATAAGATATGAGTTTTGTCAGTGATCCAATTTCCTACGCTATCTCGCAAACTAATTATGATGTTATCTTCTTCTTTTTATGGTTGTAGTATGAAAGAAAGAGGTGTTGGCATCACCATGTTTCAGCCATGAGACTCGAGATTTTGTTGTCCAAAATTGCCTCTCTCGAGTTAGAATACTATTTAGGTCAGATTGCAAATTTTTTTCTCTCAAGAAGAAGGAGATAAGGATTTTTATGGAAATGAGGGTTTGATTGGATTCCAAGGAGTCTGGCCAGAATCCTTTTTCTTTTTTTTTTTTTGATAAAATATATTTCCAAAAGTATTTTTATTCCAATTCATACTAATGTATTTTAATAAATTTATAGATTGGATATAATTGAGAGATGAGGATGGCCAAGATGAATGAATAACACCTTCAAAACTAGGATGAAAGAGCCACATGGGTTCAATTCTAAAAGGTTTAGAATTTATTTGGAAATTTGATTTTGGATTTGTGTCCATAATTAAAGGACAATGATCAGAATAGGTCCTTGAAAGATGGGTAACTACAGCATTAGGAAACTGATTCAACCAAGTCAGATTAGCTAGAAACCTATCTAAGCGTTCCAGTATGAGTTTTGATTTAGGGCAGTGTTTGTCCAAGTAAATTTTGGACCAGTAAACCCTAAATCTATAAGCTTACATTTGTTAATTGTGTTATTAAAACGGTTAATACGATTATGATCAGGGGGAAGACCTTCAAATTTTTCATAAGGAGAAGTAATGTCATTGAAATCTCCTAATACTAACCAGGGTTCTAAACAATTATGAGCAAAAGTTTCCAAGTTTTTTCACAATACATGCTTATAAGAAAGATAAGGTTTGGAGTAAATTGTAGTGAGGTAAAAAAAAGGGGGTGTGGGTACCTTGACAAATAGATAAATCTCTTGTGGCCTAATTGTTACATGTTGGATATTTGCTTGATCGTTCCATAAAATGTATATACCACTCGAAAGTCCGTCAACGTCCACTTTGACTGAGTGAGGAAAATTAAATTGCGACATTAAAAGACGCTTGATGATAACTTAATAGTTCACAGAAGTGGCTTTTAAACCCATAAATGTGTATTCCCCTATAGTTCCATAAGAGAAATATCACCGGGGGCATAGGAGATGGTTGTTCCACTAGTTTTAGAGTACTGTCCCATTGGGATGTTAGTGTCTGCACTGATGAATCTATCTGAATTGGAGGCTCCATCTGAATGGTTTGATGCATTTGTTGAGTTGCTGCCAACGGTAGTGGCGTCGGTTGTTGAAGTTGGGTTTCCTGTTGAGGTTGAGTTTCCTGTTGAAGAGAGCTCAAATTTGTTGCCTCCAATATCATTGAAGATTGTTGTTGTTGTTGAGATGTCATTTTTGTGGTTGTCTGAGATTGGAGTTCCTGTGTCCTTGGTATTATTACTGTTACCATCTTGTCTTCCAACGGAAGACGAAGTAGAGTTGGGTTGTGTAGAATGAAGGACAGTCTGTAAACACTCGGGTGACAGGAGAAGATTTAAATTTTTGGAACCTCCGACGAATAACTAATCTCCAAAAAATTGTCTTTTATTGTGTGAAATAGTATTGAGGTTTCATATTTGGTTATTGGTTTTGTGTAAAGGTCTTCTGGAAGAAGGTTCATCAACTGCTGCATGTTGGTGGAATCCAGACATGGTGTGTGTGAAAGGGATTCTCTTGATAGCTCCGGTGTTCAGTTGTTCTCTGTTGTCATGTCTTGTGTCTGTTGTGTCATGGTTATGTTCGAAGGATCTATCAGGTTGATCATGGAGATGACACTCATTGTTGCCAAATTTTGAATAGTCCATAGATATTGAGCCCATAGGTGGAGTTGGGCTGTTAATGGCCATTGAAATTGGCTCCATATCCACTGACTTTGATAAAATCCATGAGTCGGGTAATTAAGACTGGGATAGCCTGGTGCTGAACTCGGACTTAGTTGCATGTCTGTTGTTGGGGGATGAGGGTAAACAAGCTGGTACATAATGTGGTTCATCTCCACTATTCTGATAAAAGCATTGAACAGAACTTGACTGGATTGATCCACAACTACAAGCATTTGCTGTTGATGCGTTCCGATTGATATGCAAAAAATAGGTTTTATTTACCCTATATCGATTATGAATAATTAAGGACGTAGACTTACTAATTATCACATTTAGCATCTATGTTGTCACTTAATAAATTAAAACCTAAGGTAGAGTACCTATCGTGTAGCTAGTCTATTGGAAAGTACCTACGATTTTAATTTAAGAAAATATCGTAATCCCAGGGAAGTGGTAACAGCTTAGTAGCAACTATCCTTTTACCCTAACTATCATTTTATTATCCAGTTATGCAATCATTCATCAAAATCTTTGATGAGAGGTTGATCCATTCTACACTAGGTTCAAGTTTACTTAAGCATGTAAGAGTATTTTACAGACATTGTTCTGATACATGTTATATTATTCCTACATGTTGATTGACCTATCTTCGAGTATTTTAGATATATCTTGGTCTAGATTGCAATTATGTACTGATTCTACTTGTGTACCACATCTGAGTTATCTGATAAACTGCCCCATCGCCATTGACGGCCCAACTCACGGTTCGAGCTAAAGGCATCCCTGAAAGTCCTGTGTCACTCAAGAGATCATGCCGCTCGCCCTAACGCCGACATAAACACGCAAACTCAGCCTACTTAGACTACTTTAACAAACATGGTGATCTATAGGTTATTTCATCTAATATGGCAGACCTTAATGCTTCCAACGGGAAGTCCTAAATTAAGGCCTGATAAACTAAACAGGTTATGGTTAGACTGTGGTTAGGAGTTGTCTATAACCATTCATCTAGTTTAAAAGAGCAAGTAGACATGCAGTCATAATGATAGTTAAGCTGGTGACCTTTCCGGAAAAATGTAAATACCTTCAACATGCTAAACACATATTCATAATATCATAATTTAATACTCAAATAGTCTTTGGACAAACACAGTACAAACATATAAAGAGAGGGGCAAGGGGACCACCACCATAAAGTATTCACCCTTTATTAGGTCTACTGATGGAGCAACTGTTGTATATTCTGGACTGCTTGACCCTACTCTGCTCAACAGAACCTTCGGAGGATGCTTCCTTACTCTAGTAGCTTTTGCCGTGCCTTCCTTCCCTTCCCTCCGTTGGCTTAACAAAGCCTTGTGGAGTAATTCTTCGAACGCCTAGTGCTCTCTTAGGATCTCCTAACGAAATTCCGGGTATTCTATGAATATTTAAAATAAACCCTATCTAGTCGTATTCTAAGATCTGAGACAGACTCTCAGAAACAGAGGACACGAGAAACTCTCGAATACTAAAAATCTACTTGAACAAAAACACCTGAAATCACTGAATGACTTGTAAACAGTAGAAAACTATGTACTAGAAGCCACTGTAGAAGGCTTGGGTATTTATAGCAGGGGAACTGAGTGATTTCTGATGCAGAAAATGATGTGGGAGTTTGTACAGGGGTTCGGGATGCCCATCCCTAATCCGGGATGCCTATCCCGATCGATTGACCGGGTCAGGACGCCCGTCCCAGGTCTTTGATCGGATCGGGACGCCCGTTCTGACTTCTAAACTTTCGAAAATCATGTTTTTGCCCCGAAATTTGCCATTTTCTGGCATATTTCACTTGACACTTCCAAAATCACAAAAACTGCATAATTGTGTTAATAACAGTCAATTGAGAACGATTTAACTCCAATATCGTCCTAAATTGTGCCTAAAAATATGCTAAAAAAGTGATATGATTTGTGCATATCAGCTGTTAGGGAGCTGGAGACTGATTTTGATTCCTTTGGATGGGAGTTTGTTGACGTGTCTGGGATTGTTGCATCCTTCTTTGTTGATGTGCATTGTTGATGATGTTGGAGTTGTCCATTAGAAGATTGTTGCGGCGACATTGTGCTGATGAGTGTGCTCGTTGGCTTCCTAAAAGAAATTGCCAAAGGTATTGCCGACGATTGCTAGGGTGGCGAGGCATGATCGTGAGTTGCATTTGTATTTGTATTTATAGTTTGAGGAGAGTGAAGTGTACCGATAGTTGAAGGAGAGAGTATTTTAGAATTTTCCAACTCTTTAATGGGGAGCTTAGAAGAAAAGTTGGAAGGGGCAATGAGTGCTAAGGTGTTTGTGGAGGTTTCTTGCACGGAAATAAGACAATCATTGGGAATAGGTGAAGGAGTTTTGGCGGTGCTAACATGAGGAATTTGGGACTTGGGATTCAGTGCCTCATCAGTAAGGAGTAATGATGAGGATTGTGAATGATTATGAAGATTTGGCGATGAAATTGAGGAGTGAGGTTCCTTAGTGGGTTTATTAATGGCAGTTTGGTTATCTACTACATGGGTGGTTTTTTCTTTCCAAAATGACTTTGAAACCGGTTTGTGTGATAGAGTGGAAGGACTTTGGTTAGGGATTTGTTGGGTTGAGTGTATAGGTTTAGTGCGACGGTTTTTTGGGTATTGGACCAACATCCATGGTCCATGATTGGAATTTTCTTCAATGTGAGTACTGGTTTCATGATGTTGCAGTTTTGTAGGATAATAATTGAGATTGTAATTACTTACCGCAGCTTACACGATACTATTTGCTACTGCATCTATATTAGCCAGCGGTTAATGGTTGCTTGTGTTTGGGATTTTTGATGAAATTGGAATGTAGGCTTGATTAGGGTTTTGGATTTTTTTCATGAGATCCTATGGGAATTTTGGTTTGTGTGAGATGAAGTGTATGCACAGTTGATATTTGAGTGACCTATTCAGCCACACCGGTAGCAGAGGAGATCAATTCCTTCGTATAATATACTTTGCTTGTGATTGCCGATAAAGATTGAAGTAGTAAGAGGTTGATCAATCTGAACTTGGATACATAATCTCGCATATTGTCCTCGTTTAGTGGTATGTGTACATATATCCATGCGAAGTAATTTTCCAATGGAGTTTCCAATCTTAAACAAGATTTGTTGATCATAAAATTCAAAAGGAAGCTCAGGTAGTCTTATCCACAAGGTTGTGAAGCTAAAGGTTGCTGATGATGGCTTGAAACCCGACTCCCATTGTCTCACAGCTAAGAATTGACCGCTTATAAACTAAGGCCCTTCATGCAAAGCTTTGGTATAATTTTCGAGATATTTAAAATCAACAAGAAAGAAATCTATGATGATTAAAGTTTCAGTATGCTTCCATAATTCATGCAGTTTCCTAGTAAGATAATTGAAACCCACTTTCTTACCATTAACTTTAACAATTAGTGCTCAATTTCATCGTGTGTATATTCTCTTCTTGTCTTCTTCGGTGATAGGGACAAAGACTCTTCCTTCAGATGGATTGATGGTTTCATCCATCAAGGGAGTGAAATAAGAGGGTTGGGTCTGATGAAAGGTAGAGAGGGTAGTTATTGCATTATTTGACGGTGTGGTGGTTAGGAGTTTATTTCGGTAGCTTATTATGTTGGATTTATTTAATTTTGGGGTATAATCTAAAGGATTGATTTGTTCTTCTCAGAATATCAATTTCTTTAGAAGAGAGAAGTGGAGAGGAAGAAGGTGTAGAGAGAGACAATATCAATTTTTTATTGAATTTTTATATATACATTGTTTTTACTAAAAGGATCTTTCTAAATATTGATAATCAATTTTAACCCTAACATGTGAGAGTTTATTAAAAAAATATTATTATTTTTAAAATAATTCTCAAAGTAATATATGTTTATTTTTAAAATAGAGCCTCAATTTTTTCAAATAAAATATTCAAAGTATGTAGACCCTCATTTTCTTTCTTCTTTTTTTTTAACTTGTAAATTTTAATTTTCTAATTTTTTTAATAATTATAATTTATAAATAATTATTTTTATAACTTTCATAATATACAGTATATTTTTTAATAATTGTTAAAATTATATATTTTTTAAATAACAATATATATACATAATATTTTTATTTAATAATATTATTTTAGTATTATAATATATTATAAAATTTATATGACTTCATATAAATTTTGAATTGATTTTTACAACTAAATAATTATAATAATTATTAATAAATAAAAATTATATTATAAAAATTATAAATTACAATTATTATAAAATTTAAAAATTATAATTTATATAAAAAATGAGAGTATATTTTGGTAAAGACGGTCGTGAATATTTTATTAAAAAATATATAGATTGAAAAATAGAAAAAAAACAAAAATTTTTAAAATTATTTTTAAAATGGTAAATTATCTTGCACTTCTTAGATCTCAGAATTCAACTTATGTACCTCAAAATTATTTTCCATTTTATAGTGTCATTCAGGTTTCAAAACTTCTCAATACATGCACTATTTGTTTCACTATTTGGAAATGTTCCAGTCATGCATTTGTGTCCAATTTTTCTTAATTTTTTTCTCTCCTTCTTCTTCCTCTTTTCTCTCTCTTTCTTTCTGTAGGATTTTAACGATGTAGAATATGAATTTGATAGAAGAAATCGAAAATAATAATAAAATAAGAACACACGATTTACCCAAGTTCAGCCCAATTAGGGCTACGTCCTGCAAATGAAATTCTCTATTATTATTTCTGGGTTCAATTAATTCGTTACAATGATATCCCTATATATAGGCGTCTAAACCCTACATATCACTGGGCCTATCTACATATCAATGGGTCTATCTACATATCACTAGGTCTAAACCCTACATATCACTAGGCCTAAACCCTACATATCACTGGGCCTAAACTCGTTGGTCCAACACGAAATATTTACCAACTCCAACACTTTCTTCTTTCTCTCTCCTTCTTCATCCTCTTTTCTCTCTCTCTCGTTTGAATTAATTTCAAACTTCCATTTGTGAATTTAATTTTTTTTTCTTTAATTTATTGGTACAAATTGTGGTTATCTAGAGTGTAATTTGATACACATTAATACTATTCATGTTTGAATACAGAGGAGCTAAGCTTCTTATCAGCGATCAGTTTTTGAAAACTGCAGCTTCAATTACTTCCTTCCGTGCAGAATCCGACATGGTTTCACTCAACGGTCGCAAGCCTTTACAAACGGATGCCAAGATCGAAGATGACGGTAAACTTCGAGTTGTCGTTCGAAAATCTTCTTCATCTGCAGCTTCATCGATGATATCTTCTTACAAGGGCAGGGGTGGCAGAGCTGCGACAGCAATGATGACGCCGAGAGCGTCGAATCTTACCGGAGTTGAAATCTACTCTATTCAATCTTCTAGAGAACCAACACCTAGGACTTCTAGTTTTAATCACACTGATTTCTACGCCATGTTTGCTAGTAAAGTTGCAAGTCCTAAACATGTGTTATACGTACAACCCCGCCCCCTTAACACGTACATAAAATATATCCTCACAACACAAAATATCCCGAACAACCCGCATACAATATCTCATCATTATATCAACCAAAACCTAAAATATCTAGAAACGGCCCATAATACAAAAAGCCCACATCTTGTAGACAATGGTAGATAAATACCTCTCTAAGAGGAGAGAGAGAAGAATAAAAGACACACACACCAAGAGCCAGAGAGAGAACCCGAGAGAAAACATACACCAAGAACAGCGTGATATCTCGAAGAAAGAACACATCAAGAACAACGAAGCACATTCAATAAAGACGTATCCTAGGAGAAAGGAGGAACAAAGGAAGGGGAATTAGAGTAGCCAAAGTCAGGCCACATCATATTGGCGCCCACCATGCTTTTTCGTACGATTATATCTACGAAAAAAAATAAGACAACCCATAGCCGTGATTCTAAAAACCCTACTACCCCACCAGAAATTCCTGCCACATCCCTGGGCATCCCTCTTCCTGTCCCTGCCAGTAAACATAAACCTCTACCAACCGCCTCTACAATCGCCAACGACAACCATCGTCAACAATCCTCATCAGCACACCCACCGCACTAATCAAGAGACGCCCCAGTCCCATCCACATCGCACCGCCACGACAGGAAGCCCGATCGCCGATCACATTCGATGTCAATTTGGCAAGAGCAACCAAACGTCAACCATATGACGATATTCTACAGAATTTAAGAAACATCACCAATTACGTACGATCCAAACGATCAAGATCAGATCCAGAGTTAATAGACGACGCCACATCCCATTTTCCCGAAATCACCGGATCCTCAACCAACGTTCTGGCACCCCCAAAACATCACCGTAAATCTTTCCCAACGAAACAACCCAACCACCCCGCCATCAAACCTTCAAGGCAAGACAAACAACAAGAACACAAACCCGTATGTCCCGATACAAACATACCCCTACAACCATTTTCACACCCTCCAATCAATATAGTCCCACCAGCCTCACCCGCTCCCCCAAAACAAAACCTGATTCCCCAGACACTTCTGGGTAATTTAGCACACCCAATACTATACCAAAACCCTCCACAACAACCACAAGCACCAACACACACATGGTACATTCCAACACAAAACCCCAGAACCCAAGAATTCCCCCAACTCCACCAAAATGACAAACAACCATTTTCACACCCTCAAATCAATATAGTCCCCCCAGCTTCACCCGCTCCCCCAAAACAATCCCCGATACCCCAGCCACTTCCAGGTAAATTAGCACAACCAATGATATACCAAAACCCTCCACAATAACCGCAAGCACCAAAACAAACATGGTACCTCCCATCATAAAACCCTAGAACCCATGATATCCACCAACCCCACCAAAATGACCAACAACCTGCGGCCAGACCCACACCCAGAAACGCACAATTCAAGATGTTATGCGACCAAGTTTAGATTAAACCCCCTTCACTAAAACCAAATGATGACATCCTCCCCTGGAACACACTCGACAACAACCCTCTAGCCAAGGGTCCGTTACCACTAACGTTCTAGATTCCCACATTCACCCAATATACCGGATATACCGATCCCAAAATCTACCTCATGCAATTCACAACAACAATGGTCATGCACAGAGCAGATGATTTCTTGTTACGCCGATGCTTCCCGATGACGCTAGCCGACCAAGCACAAGCATGGTTCGACAGCCTACCCGCCGGATCTATTTTCTCCTTCTGCCAACTCGGCAATAATTTTCTACAACATTTCGAAGCATTCTGAATAGACAAAAAAACACGTCTCGAACTCTTACAAATTTGCCAGAACATAGGGGAATCCCTGTCATCATACCTTCAGCGGTTCAACAAAGAGGTATTGCTCACTAAAGACTGCATGGACTCCTTTTATGTCGAAGCATTCCACAACGGCCTCATCCAAGGAGAATACTCGCACCAATTAAACATCCAGGAACCACGGACCACACAAGAATTGCTCACACAGATTGGAACATGGATAAAAGCCGAAATATTATCCTCCTCCATGGCAACCACTCAAGCACAAGACGCTGCCCGAAACAGCGCAATAGCCACGTCTAGAAACCCCCAAGCCAAAAACACTCAATCTCCAACCCGATTCCCACATCCCAAATACAGAACCCGAATGATAACACCCAACACCGACCAACGGGTACCCCGTTACCCCAAATACAATACCCCCCAGTTTACTCCCTTGACTTCCGATAGTGCCACCATCTGGCATAATATAGAATCAGGCATATTACAAGCCCCACGCCCAATGCCATCCCTAATTGAACGCCGAAATCAACAACATTTCTGCATATTCCACAAAGAAGTCGGGCACACGACAGGTGAACCACATTAATATTTTATTATTCTGCTTGTATTACTTTATTTTTGTTCACCCATCTCAGATATTGTCCAAGTTTTCGCTGCAATAGAGAGTTTTATACCCAACAACTGGTATCAGAGCCTAATTGGCATTTTTGAGTATGCTCTGTAGCTGCAGCTTTGGCTGATCCTCCACTTCAAAAAATTTTCCTTTTTTGGTTCAGTAGTACTTTACTTTATTGAATTCATATTCACTATTTTAAAGTGTCAAGACAGTCATAGAGACAAAGACGAGCAAAATGATAAGTTTGAATGGCACAAACTACCACATATGGAGAAACAAAATGAAGGATCTCTTATTTGTGATGAATATGCATTTACCTATGTTTGCTACTGTCAAACCAAATGGTAAGACGGACGAGGAGTGGGCATTCAAGAATGAACAAGTATGTGGTTTTATCCGACAATTTATCGAAGACAACGTGTACAACCACATATATGACGAGACTCATGCACGAACATTGTGGAACATGTTAGAGGATTTGTATTCCTCTAAAACTGCCAACAATAATCTGTTTCTCCTGACAAAACTTATCCAACTAAAATACCGAGAAGGTGCATCAATGGCAGATCATTTGAACAACCTTCAAGGTATTGTGCAACAGTTGTTCGTAATGGGCATAAAGTTTGATGATGAACTACTTGCTCTTGTTGTACTCTATTCCTTGCCAGAGTCATGGGAGACTCTCAAGATTTCACTTACAAATTCTACACCAACCGGCGTACTGTGCATGGAATTTGTGAATAGTGGAGTATTAAATGAAGAAATGAGGCGGAGATCACAAGGATGTTCATCATCGCAACAAGATGTTCTCATTGCAGAATCCAAAGGGAGGAATCAATTTTGTGGTCCAAAACTGAGCGGCAAGAGTTGAGGGAAGTCAAACAAGCATGCAAACGTGGAGTGCCATCACTACAAGAAGAAATGACACATCAAGAAGTTCTGCCGGAAGTTAAAACAAGAATAGCAGAACAAAGGACGCCACAACAGTGATGATGAAGATGCAAACATTGTCGAAGAGTTAAACATCATTTTTGACGATGAGGACTCTATCAGTCTTACAAACCATGAGACCGACTGGATTATTGATAGTGCTGCTACCACTCATATCACATCACGGAAAGAGTCCTTCTCATCTTACACACCTGGACATTTTGGTGTTGTCAAGATGAGAACTGACAAAGTCTCAGAAGTTGCGAGCATGGGAGAAATTTGTCTAGAGACAGATAATGGTACAAGACTGGTCCTGAAAGATGTCAGGCATGTTCCAAACATGCACTTGAGTCTAGTTTCAACAGGCAAGCTAGATGATGAAGGTTTCTGCAACACCTTCATTCATGGTCTATGGAAACTCACCAAGGGATCATTGGTGGTGGCCAGAGGAAAGAAAAACTCAAAGTTGTACATGATGCATGCAAAGCTCTCCCAAGATGTTATGAACGTTATGGAGAATGACAGTACAATTGAGTTATGGCACAAGCGGCTAGGTCATATGAGTGAGAAAATTATGACATGTCTAACCAAGAAGAATGCGTTACATGGATTGGATCAGGTCCAGTTGAAGAAATGTAGAGACTATCTAGCAGAGAAGCAAAATAGAGTTTCTTTTAGACAACACCTCCGAAGACACCGCAGTTGAATGGTTTAGCTGAGAGGATGAATAGAACTTTGATGGAGAGAGTCAAATGTCTACTCTTACATGCAAAGTTATCAAACACGTTCTGGGGTGAAGCTATTCTAACAGTTGTTCATGTGCTGAATCGCTCACCATGTATCCCTCTACAATTTGATACTTGATTTGCACAAATCATATCACTTTTTTAGCATATTTTTAGGCACAATTTAGGATGAAATTGGGGTTAAATCGATCTCAATTGACTGTTATTAACACAATTTCGCAGTTTTTGTGGTTTTGGAAGTGTCAGGTGAAACATGCAAGAAAATGGCAAATTTCGGGGCAAAACGTGATTTTTAGAAGTTCGGAATTCGGGACAAGCGTCCTGACCTGGTCAACAGACTAGGACGGGCGTCTAGGACTCGGGACAACCGTCTTGACCTGGTCAACATGCCGGGACGGGCGTCCCAGATTCAGGACGGGTGTCCCAGATTCGGGACGGGCATCCCGAGCCCCAGTTCAGAATCCCACATCGCTTTTTTAAGAGAAATTCACCTAGTTCCCCTGCTATAAATACCGCAGGCCTTCCTTAGTTGAAATCATCCCTCTCCACTTGATCTGAGTCATTTAGTGACTTCAAGTATACATTTTTCTATAGTATAGAAGTCACTTAGTGATTTCAGGCATTTTTCATTTAGGTAGATTTATAGTTTTCGAGAGTGTCTCGTGTTCTTCGTTTTTGAGAGTCTGTCTCAGATCTTAGAATACGACTAGATAGGTTCATTTTTATTATTCATAGAATACCCGGGATTTCGTTAGGAGATCCTAAGAGAGCACTAGGCATTCGAAGAGTCAGTCAACAGGGCTTTGCTTAGGCTGGGACATAAGGTAAAGCATAGCTACTAGGTTGAGGAAGCGTCCTTCGAAGTTTCTGTCGAGCAGAGTCGGGTCAAGTAGTCCAGCATATACAAGCAGTTGCTCCATCAGCGGACCTAATAAAGGGTGAATACTTTATGGCGGGGGTCCCCTTGTCCCTCTCTTTATATGTCTGTACTGTGTTTGTCCAAAGACCCATTTTGAATATTAAATTATGATGTTATGAATATGTGTTATGCATGTTGAAGTCATTTACATTTTTCCGGAAAGGTCACCAGCTTAACTATCATTATGACTGCATGTCTACTTGCTCTTTTAAACTAGATGAATGGTTATAGACAACTCCTAACTACGGTCTAACCATAACCTGTTTAGTTTATCAGGCCTTAATTTAGGACTTCCCGTTGGAAGCATTAAGGTCTGCCATATTAGATGAAATAACCTATAGATCACCATGTTTGTTAAAGTAGTCTAAGTAGACTGAGTTTGCGTGTTTATGCCGGCGTTAGGGCGAGCAGCATGATCTCCTGAGTGATACAGGACTTTCATGGATGCCTTTAGCTCGAACCGTGAGTAGGGCTGTCAATGGCGATGGGGCGGTTTATTAGGTAACTCAGATGTGGTACACAAGTAGAATCAGTACATAATTGCAATCTAGACCAAGATATATCTAAAATATTCGAAGGTAGGTCAATCAACATGTAGAGACAATATAACATATATCAGAACACTGTCTGTAAAACACTCTTGTAGGATTAAATAGACTTGAACCCAGTGTAAAAGGAATCAACCTCTCATCAAAGATTTTGATGAACGATTGCATAACTGGATCATAAGATAAGAGTTAGGGTAAAAGGATAGTTACTACTAAGCCGTTACCACTTCCCTAGGAGTACGATAAAATTATTAAATTAAAATCGTAGGTACTTTCCAACAGACTAGCTACACGATAGGTACTCTGCCTTAGGTTCTGATTGATTAAGTGACAACATAGATACTAAACGTGACAATTAGTAATTGCATGTCCTTAGTTATTCATAATCGATATATGGTAAACAACACCTATTTTTAGCATATCAGTCGAAAACCCATCAGATTTTTTGCGTCGTTGCCGGGGAAATATCATAACGAATTTAGGATTCTTGATCAAAATTCTAGAGACTTATGATAGGTAACGGTAGTAATCTATACCTTAGACATAACACTATCTTATGCTAGTTAGACATCATTTTTCGAAATATAGGGTTATCATAACTAATAAATTTTAGATATTATCTGAAATTAAGACATTTAGGATAATCAAATTTTAGAAAATTATTCTAAAACCGTATTTAGGAAATTTAACTGTTTTCGAAAAAAATTAAAACTAAAAAAAATATATTTTTCTTGTCTTTAAATTTATCCGTGTTTTTTTTTATTCTTTTTGTTTGATCTATTATTTATTTTTATCCTAACCAGACTTTACACTCATAGATGAAGAGAACAAGAGCAGCTACAAACCAAGCAAAGAAAACAAAAAATCCCGACGCTCTAGGTCGAAAGAAGACGAAACCAGAAGGACCATCTAGGCCTAAACCAGAAATACCACGGGAGAACCCTCCTTCACAACCTATAGAAATAAACTCAAGCCTAGACATCAGTGATTTAGTGAGAAGATTACTGAACACCCGTGAGCCCAATCCCACGGAAGAGGACCCTTCTGAAGAAACCTTTCCTCCAAGAGAAGAACCTCAAAAATCTCCAGTTCACACTCATGCCCAAAGAGTTCCTAGAAATCCACAACCTCTTGACCAAACCCAAAACTCACCAACATCTCCTGAGTATACCCCAACGCCTAACGAGCACACCCCTTCATCCGGAGGAAGTACTAATGGTTTTCAGTTAGTTTTGTCCATGCAGATAGACACTTTGACTCATAGGATCTACTAGATGGATCAAGCGATCGCAAGCAGACTGTGTCATTCGGAACAGAGCATTCTGAATATCACAGCCAACATGGACCAACTCAGGGCCACAGTAAGCCTCTAGGAAAGCCAAGGTGCACAGATACTACGGGAGTTAGCTGACATACGAAGTGAGCAGGGTAGGCAAAGGGATGAGATGAGAGCTATGCGAGTAGAGATGCGAGAGATAAGGAATAAAGGCCATTAAAAGGGAAGATTCTTCTTTTTCAGCAAATAAACTGTTTGAACTAAAGTTTAATAACTGACCCCTACTTTTTTTTTCAAACTTTAAAAGGGTCTTTTATTTTATTCAGAAAATTTTCTTCAGAAGTTTTATTTTTCAATTCTTTACGAAAAACAAATGTGTTAAAATTACAATTTATTTTTCATTAATTAAATTGTATGGAGTTAGTCTTTTGTTTTTCTAGATTTTTTGCTGAATAGAAGTTAGGATATGATTAGGGTAGTTATGGTTTTTGAAAAGAGATTGAGAATTTTTTGCAAGGTTTTTAACAACTTCTGAATTTTATAGGCTAACCGTGAAGACTTGTTAAAGATTATAATTGTTTTTGGTGTATTAAGATTTGCAGGGACTTTCGGAAAAAAAATTCGGAAGTGGCACGCATCCTGAGGTAGCCAGGACGGGCATCCCGAGGGCGACCCCCTTCTACAAAAACCCAATTTTTTCCCATTTCCTCCCAAATAAACCACCAAAAATCATCTCTCTACAAAATTATCTCCACCTTCTCTCTACAAATTTTTGGCAACCTCTTGAAATTCCAAAATTTAAATTTCCCTCCAAAATTTGAACTTTTGAATTTCCCTCCAAAATTCGAATTTCCCGCCAAAAACTCAAAATCCTCCCCTAACCAAAATCCATCCTTCTGAATTTTAATTTCCCTCCGGAATTCGAATTCGAATTTTCTTTCCCGCCGGAATTCTCAAATTCTCTTGAACGTTTTCAAATAGATGACTCCAAAACGCGCTCGTATTACTTCTTCTATGACCGTCACATCCGTTTATGCTCTTTCCTTCCATTCTGGCATATCAGGAGAGGTGTCATGGACACATCAGACGCATCGTACTGGTTGGCAGAACGCTTGACTGTGCAGCAGTCCAGACACTGGGAGTTGAGCAGGAGGTTCGATGCATACTCGACGTACTACCCTACAGTCGAGTCTTCATCGTTACTGAGCCGACCTACCCTGAGCTGGTATGTGAGTTCTACGCTTCATTTACATTCCAGCAGGAGCATATCACATTCCGACTAGGCGAAATGGATCGATCGATGAGCATGGCCGAGTTCAGCATCGCTTTGGGTATCTGGCAGAGGGAAGAGCAAGATACGCCCGCCTACACCACAGCAGTTCGAGACTTCACTTCTGCGGACGTCTCCACCGCTTGGGCTCAGATTTGTATGATGGGCACTCCCTACTAGCATGGCTTCGCGAAAGCCACAGGTATTCATCCTGCTATTCGCTATTTACATGCTATTATAGCGTATACTCTGTCAGGACGTCGGGGGCCCCCGGGAATGTCACACAGATGGAGACATTCCTCCTGACCAACATGTATATGGGTGCTACAGTAGAGATGGCTCGACTCATCACCGTCATCATGCGGGACTTCGCTATGGACACTCGGAAGTAGTATCTGGGGCTCGGGCCGTTCATCACTAGGATAGCCCACTACCTGAGCTGGACATCGAGGGCTCAGAGTTGACCCAGGTTGCCCCGACCACCATTCCTACGGACCTTACCTTTCTACGGAACATGGGGATGGTCGTACAGGATGCAAATGGGCGCTACTCCATCCACACGGAGTAGCAGGGAGAGCAATCGGTACAGGATCGACCCCAGCGTATATACCTCTGACCCAAACATTCGTCCTATGCACTACCTTTGAGCGACATATGTCGCAAGAATTGGCGGAACTCACAGCTAGACATAGCCGGGATATGGCAAACATCGAGAGGCGGATGTCGATGTTTGAAGATAGAATCAGCATGACCAACAGCAGGGTTGAGGAGATTTTTCAGTAGACTTCCCGATTGGTCGAAGACCCAGAGGTCTATTTCTGTGCACCGATGACGATGAGCCTGGTTCTTAGTTTTTCTTTTCCTTTTCTTTTTTTCTTTCGTTTTTCTGCTTTATGTGTGTGATCATGTCTGGGCTGTATGAAATATGAATCTTTGTATGACGTTGATTTATATGACATAACATCATTTGTTTCTTTTATTACATTTTGTTATTTCTATTACCTGCTTTGTTTTATTTTCTATCTTCCCCTTAGTTAGTCAAATAAGTGTGGGGTAAGAATTTTATGTTTTGTTTTTATTCTTGTTTTTCAAATAAGTGTGGGGTAGTTAGATATGCATGAACACTGAGGACAGTGTCAAACTTAAGTGTAGGGTAGCAATGCACAGTGCACTGTAGCAGTAAAAGTTTTGCATGTTTTCCCATATTTTCACTAAAATTACACCCTTCCAAAAAAATTCAAACTTTTTCACTCTTTAAGACTTCAAAATGCAGTTATGATTGGTAATGAAATGCTTATGTCTATGATATGTATGTAGAGCATTATGATTAGTAGGAAACAACGTGATAACTTTATTGAATTCATCAATTAGAAATAAGGAATTCCTGATACTTGAGCACAACTTAGTTTGGATTAGAGACCTCAACCAAATACCTTTTCAATCAGTTGAGGATGTATTAGCAATCTAAATGACTAGATGATGCTTGAGCTGGAAGTGAAAAAGTTAAATAAATAGGGTAGTTTGCAAGCGGCCTTTGCTACTTGAGCACTACTCCTTAAGGGAACTTAAAGCCTGATGCCCTAAGGTCCTGTAGATCTGGGAGTCATCGGAGTGGGACTCGCTACATGGGTAGTTAAAGTTGACGTGTGTGAAAGCAAACATGAAATACCCTGAACAATCAATCTAAAAATACATAGCCCAGTGTATTCTTATATTGAAATTCTTAATTGAAAAAAAACCTTGTCACCAAAGCTCAGAACTCAGAAGGTTGTTTGTTGCTGGTATGTCTAGCGATCGGTCGAGGTATTATCTGGTAAGAGTCAAGAGAAGACTGTATTGTGTTGACAATCTAGTCTGGACTAATACACACACTACACATCAGGAAGACCTCGTGACTAAGAGAATAGTTCAGTCTAGTTATTAAGTTGTTAACCCTGCCTGACCGTAATAATCTACTAGAGACATTTGAGACCTTGTCATGGCAGCTTAACCAGTCAGACCTGTGTTGTGAATTATCTGACTCAGTGATCAATTTTGGAATAAAAACATTGCTAGAAATTTTAAGTGACTGCACCTATGATTTAAAATCAATAATTTCATGTAGACTTTGCTCGAGGACAAACAAAAAGCTAAGTGTGGGGTTATATGATATGCACAAATCATACCTCTTTTTTAGCATGTTTTTAGGCACAATTTAGGGTGAAATTGGTGTTAAATCGATCTCAATTGACTGTTATTAACACAATCTTGCAATTTTGGAAGTATCATGTGAAATATGCAAGAAAATGGCAAATTTCGAGGCAAAACGTGATTTTTGGAAGTTTGAAAGTTGGGACGGGCGTCCAAGACTCGGGACGGGCATCCCGAGCCCCAGTTCAAAATCCCACATCGATTTTTGAAGAGAAATTCACCCAGTTCCCCTGCTATAAATACCCCAAGCCTTCCTCAGTTGAAATCATTCCTCTCCACTAGAACTGAGTCATTTAGTGACTTCAAGTATACATTTTTCTATAGTATACAAGTCACTTAGTGATTTCAGGTGTTTTTCGTTTAGGTAGATTTATAGTTTTCGAGACTGTCTCGTGTTCTTCGTTTCTGAGAGTCTGTCTCACATCCTAGAATACGACTAGATAGGTTCATTTTTATTATTCATAGAATACCCGGGATTTCGTTAGGAGATCCTAAGAGAGCACTAGGCGTTCGAAGAGTCAGTCAACAGGGCTTTGCTTAGGCGGCGGGACATAAGGTAAAGCATAGCTACTAGGCTGAGGAAGCGTCCTCCGAAGGTTTTGTCGAGCAGAGTCGGGTCAAGTAGTCCAGCATATACAAGCAGTTGCTCCATCAGCGGACCTAATAAAGGGTGAATACTTTATGGCAGTGGTCCCCTTGTCCCTCTCTTTATATGTCTGTATTGTGTTTATCCAAAGACCCATTTTGAATATTAAATTATGATGTTATGATTATGTGTTATGCATATTGAAGTCATTTACATTTTTCCAGAAAGGTCACCAACTTAACTATCATTATGACTGCATGTGTACTTGCTCTTTTAAACTAGATGAATGGTTATAGACAACTCCTAACCACGGTCTAATCATAACCTATTTAGTTTATTAGGCCTTAATTTAGGACTTCCCGTTGGAAGCATTAAGGTCTGCCATATTAGATGAAATAACCTATAGATCACCATGTTTGATAAAGTAGTCTAAGTAGGCTGAGTTTGCATGTTTATGCCGGTGTTAGGGCGAGCGGCATGATCTCCTGATTGACACAAGACTTTCATGGATGCCTTTAGCTCGAACCGTGAGTAGGGCCGTCAATGGTGATGGGGCGGTTTATTAGGTAAATCAGATGTGATACACAAGTAGAATCAGTATATAATTGCAATCTAAACCAAGATATATCTAAAATACTCGAAGATAGGTCAATCAACATGTAGGGACAATATAACATATATCAGAACACTGTCTGTAAAATACTCTTGTTGGCTTAAATAGACTTGAACCCAGTGTAGAAGGAATCAACCTCTCATCAAAGATTTTGATGAACGATTGCATAACTGGATCACAAGATAAGAGTTAGGGTAAAAGGATAGTTACTACTAAGCCGTTACCACTTCCCTGGGGTACGATAAAATTATTAAATTAAAATCGTAGGTACTTTCCAACAGACTAGCTACATTGATAGGTACTTGTCTTAGGTTCTGATTGATTGTGACAACATAGATACTAAACGTGACATTAGTAATTCCGAGTCCTTAGTTTTTATAATCGATATAGGGTAAACAACACCTATTTTTAGCATATTAGTCGGAAACCCATCCATACTCCAGAAAGAGTACGGTTGGGGAAAATGTTTCCTATGATCATTTACAGGTGTTTGGTTGCAAAGCCTTTGTGCACATTCCAAGGGATGAGAGGTCCAAGCTTTATGTCAAGACACGACTGTTTGTATTTATTGGCTATGGTCAAGACCAACTTGGCTATAGATTCTATGATCCAACTCAGACGAAACTTGTCAAAAGTCGTGATGCAGCCTTTGTTGAAGATGAGACAATCGAAGATATCAAAGAAGGGCAGAAGAGTGCTTCCAGGTCTGATATTGTTACAATAGGCATGCAGTGTATTCCTTCAACAACACTACCAAGATAAGTTGAAGACGATGATCAAACAGAAACTGGAGATGTTCCAGAAATTTTTGAAGATAATGTTCATGATCAACCACCAGCTTTGGAGGGTTCTCCAATTCTGAGAAGATCTACTAGAGTCAGACAATGCTCTACTAGATATCCTGAAGATCAGTATGTGCTACTAACTGATGGGGGAGAACCAGAAAGTTTTGATGAAGTCATGGATCATGAACACAAGGAAAAATGGATTGAAGCCATGCAAGATGAAATGAAGTCCTTGCATGAGAATCAAACTTTTGAGCTGATGAAGTTACCAGAAGGTAAGAGGGCTTTGAAGAACAAATGGGTGTTCAAGATAAAGCATGAGGAAAATAGTCACCAACCACGATTCAAAGCCAAACTAGTTGTCAAGGGTTTCCATCAAAGAAAAGGGATTTACTTTGATGAGATTTTCTCACCATTAGTGAAGATGACATCCATTCGTGCAGTGGTGGGGTTGGCAGCAAGTCTTGACTTGGAAGTTGAGCAAATGGATGTGAAAACAGCCTTCCTTCATGGTGATTTAGAGGAAGAGATATACATGGAACAACCAGAAGGTTTTGCACAAGAAAGGAAAGAGGACTTTGTCTGCAAACTAGAAAAGAGTTTGTACAGCTTGAAACAAGCGCCAAGACAATGGTACAGGAAGTTTGAGTCTGTTATGGGGGAGCAAGGCTATTCAAAGACCAGTTCACACCACTGTGTATTCGTGCAAAAATTTGCTGATGATGATTTCATTATCTTGTTGCTCTATGTGGATGACATGTTGATTGTTGGCCAAAACAATTCCAGATTGACACCCTGAAGAAGCAACTAAACAAGTCACTTGCCATGAAAGATTTGGGGCCAGTAAAGCAAATTCTTGGTATAAGGATAACAAGGGACAGAAGCACCAAGAATTTATAATTGTCACAAGAGAAGTACATTGAAAAGGTACTTCAAAGGTTCAACATGGACAAGGCTAAAGTGGTTAGGTGTCCTCTAGCTAATCACTTTAGAATAAGTTCTAAACAATGTCCTTCTACAGAAAGAGAGAAGGACGAGATGGATAGAATTCCATATGCTTCAGCAGTTGGAAGTTTGATGTATGTCATGGTATGTACGCGACCAGATATTGCTCACTCAGTAGGAGTTGTGAGAAGATTTCTTTCAAATCCATGGAAAGAACATTGGGCTACAGTAAAATATATTTTCAGGTATCTTTTTGAAATCTCCATTTATGTCTGAAATTTAGAGACGAGAAACCTATGTAAATGGGATACACAGATGCTGATATGGCTGGAGATGTAAACTCTAGAAAGTCCACATCAGGATACCTAATTTCTTTTGCATTGGGAGTTGTATCATGGCAATCAAGGCAACGAAAATGTGTTGCACTATCAACAACTGAAGCAGAGTTTAGTGCAGCAACTGAGGCATGCAAAGAGTTGTTATGGATGAAAACGTTCATGAGAGAACTTGGTTTCCACCAGACGAAGTACGAGCTGTTCTGTGACACTCAAAGTGTAATTCATCTTAGAAAGAATTCCTCCTTTTATTCCAGATCAAAGCACATTAACGTGAGATACCACTGGAACAGGGATGTATTAGAGAAGAAATTGTTAGAACTCAAGAAGATCCACATGGAAGAAAATGGATCAGATATGCTGACGAAGAATCTTCCAAAAGAAAATTTTGAATACTGTCGATAAGACGCCAGAATGGTGAAGCCCCCCATGTAGCCGGGAGGGGGAGAATTATTTTGGGTCCCGCTTCATAGTGGGCACTTGATGATAAGAGAAAATAATTTATTTTAAATTATTTTGACTCGGTAAAGTCAGTTGAGAAAATGTAGGAAAATGTGAAAAATTTCTGCCAATAAATAGAGGGATTCTTTCCGTCAAAAATAGAGATAGAAGAAAAAGATTTTCTTCATTCTTCTTCTTTTTCTTTTCTTTATTTCTTTTGAAGGTTCTTCTGAATCTTCATTAGTTTTTGGCGAGATTAGGGAATGTGTTTCTGAAGCATCTTTGCGCTTCAAGGAAATTTGTGAGAGAGAGAAATATTTGGGGAGTGACAAAATAGTGATGTTTTGTGTATAGTGTTTGTAACACTATAGTACCACTGTTTTGGATTTATCTTAGTTGTTCGGAGTTTGTCTCTAGAATGTTTCTAGGGAAGTTTCTCATTTGTAAGCCTACTAATATTTTATTAGTGGAAGAATTATTTCGGAGTTGGTCCCGTGGACATAGCCCTTATTCAAGGGTGAACCACGTTAAATTTTAGTGTCACTATTTTATTATTCTGCTCGTATTACTTTATTTTTTCACCCGTCGCAGATACTGTCCAAGTTTCCGCTGCGATAGAGGGTTTTATACCCAACATGGTTATCACCCCTTTTTCTTCCAAAAATATCTTCACAATACCTTTCCGGCCATTAGAAATTTATTTTAGGAAATATTTGACAATGAATCAATTCCCACCAATTTAAAGCAAACTTTTGTCTGCTTGATTCCCAAAACTAATTGTCCTAAAACAATTAATCAATTTAGACCTATAAGTCTATGTAACATGGTCTACAAAATTTTAACAAAAATTATAGTTGCTAGATTAAGGCCTATCTTCAATAACAGGGGCTTTCCCCAAAATAACCTAACTTTTTAAAAATTGTCCGGGTTTAACCTTGTTTATAAAACTATTTCTCAAACTAACTTTAACTCATTTACTAAATTAGTTCTAATGGGACCTACTAAAAAAATTAAAAAATTTCTCTTTTCTCTTTTTCCTTTCTCTATTTTTCTCTCTCTTCTTTCAATTTTTTAAATCCATCCAACTTAACACGTTTCCCCTCTGCTTCCCTTTTCTTTTCATTTTTTTTTTCTTTCTTTTCCCTTCCAATCCACCTCCGGACTTCCCTGTTCTTTTCATTTTTTATTTTTTTTCTCTTCTCCAGTCCACCTCCCCACTCAAGAAACCCTAGCCTACCGCTGAGCTTGAACCAGAGACGATGGCTTCTCTTACCCCTTATTCACCCCTTTACAACTTTGAACCTACGCCTTCCTTTGCTCCACTACTGGGCCTTCTACCTCACCAAGATCTGTTGAAGGAAATCGAGACTATTTGATGGCTTCTTGACTCCTTTTTTAAATAAATGGGAAAACAAATTAAACTTCGTGTCATTTGATTTTTTTTTTTGTTTAAGTGCCCAAATGGTATCATTATCTCACCAACTAGAAAAGAGAAATCTCTTTCTGACTCTATAGAAGTTCTAAGATCATGCTATGGGGACAAACAAGGGAAAGAGTATAAAGTCTGGGTGGATCAGGTCTTACCAAAATAGGTTGATTCACATTTATGGTTAGTGAAGTTCAAGAAGTGGGAGCTATATGGTAAGGCTGCTTCTATTTTAAAATTGTTTGTTTCTCTTTCTATTATTCATGAGTTACAGGAAGAGACAACTGCAAAGTTCATATTCTGATTGCTGCATGATGCACTTCCTCCTTGATTATTTCATAATTGTAGGAATATGTTTCCATATATCTAATTTCCTCATTTGTATAATATTGTTAGAACTTGTATTTCTAATTTCCTTCCTAATATTCTAAATTTTGGAGGTGTGGTGAGGGAAGGGAATGGAAACAAAAAGAAGGGGAAACAATGACCTAGGAACTTTTTTTTACATTTCTTCAGGGGGTTGTCTAATGCCAGTTAGGCATATATCTCTTCATGGATAAAATTTTATTTTGTTCTTAGATCCAAGTTCAGGTTGAATCTCATTTTCTTCTCTATCTCTAATGAGGTTTTACATTACCATCTGATTTCTCATAGAGATAGAAATGCCAACTATGAGCAATCATGAGTTCAGCATAATTGTTCTTCTGGTTTTGAAAACTTGCATATGGCCATGTGTTGCCGAGTGGTGGTAATTGTTAGGTATGTTTTTATTTTTTCCTTTTCCTATTCTATTGGACAGAAGGAGGAATGGACCTTAGGTGAGTGGAATGGGAGTATCTGAAGATGTTGTATGAGTGCTCTCTCTGTCAATAAAGTGCTTGAAAGGATTTGATCCAATGGAAGCTTATGTGTTCCAATGAAATCAACCATTGAATTGATCAATATTGCAGAATAAGCTGAGTTTAAGTCATGTAACAGTACACTAGTTGCCATATTTGTGGAAGTGGAAAATTCTCTGCATTAAGTCGTACGTCTTTATTGTCTTCCACAATTTGATTACTTGTTTTAAATTGCAGGAAACAAAGATCAAAGTGCTTGCTTTAATACAGTTTTATTGAGTTCAAAGGTAAGATTTTTTATATTTGACGGGAAGATCTGCTATGCCAAGGTCTTTCCTTTATTTATATACATATTCGAAAATCAAAAATTTTCGATTAAGAGATTTACACAACATAAAAAGAAAAATAGATCTCTTCTCGAAAAGGTAAGCCCTCTAAGTTGAAACACTCAGCAATGATAGGGATCGTGTTGTTGAAGCAAGGGATGAACTCCATCGGATGTTGAATGAGGTCCGTGACTTCATTTACTTTATTTGTTTTTATAATTTTACACTTGTTAGTTTTGATATTGGATTTCAAATATGTGAAAAGGTAAGGATTTTAGGAGATAATGAAAAAGTGGAGAAGGGGAGCATGAAGTTAGAAAGAACTGAAACAAATGGAAACTTACCTACTGTTGTAAGGTTTTTTGGATTTTTATATAGACAGGCAATGGAGGTCTGTTAGATTGATGGAATCTTGTATGCCATAAAATAGCTAGTACAAGTTTCTGTAAAATTGAAAAGAAAGAGAATCAAATGGTAGTTTTTTATCTCGATTTGCTTTCTATATACTCAATAGTAGATGTTTCTTTGCTATAGACTACTGTGGGATTGGTATAATGATCTTTTCTTCAGTTTTATCTTGTTTTTGATGCATGCCGTTATTTCTTGGTT
>JAPHNG010000607.1:0-30116 GCA_027405835.1 Asclepias syriaca
CGCAGTTCATCTTCAGATTTACAGAAGGAAACATACCTTTAAGGTGTCGTTTGCGTCGGATTTCTACTTGAGATTCTTCGAACTTAGAAGCGTCGGAAGAAGAACAGAAAAGCTTTGGTGTGTTTTTTTCTTTTTCCTTTTTCTCTTTCGGTGAGAGGTGAGTGTAGTGAGTTTTTGTTTTTAAGAGTGAAATGCTCTCAGTTGGGTTAGTTGAAAACGAATGAAGTGAATGGTGGTCTTTTGGTTTTTCTAACTAGGAAGCATTCATTCTTTTGGAAAATGAATTATAAGATAGAATAATGAATACTTACCTTGGGAAGAAAATGGAAATTGAAAAGACACCCGTTTGCTTCTTGAAGGCCATAAAGAATGGTTTGACCAGATTTTCTCTTACCCATTGGTCTTTTGTTTATCCGGAAGTAGATGATTGCTCTGCCCAAAATGTGTATATACTGTATGTATACCTTCTTTTGTCCTACAATAAAGGCAGAACAAAACAAAGAAAGAGACTTTCCGGAAATAGCATGACTGTCTGCCCTAGACAAAAATATATGTACATATATATTTATATATATATTTTGTCCCGTTGAGAGTTCAAGGCAGAAGGCAACTGTCGGGTACAGGTGTGCCCGACACTGCATAAAACAAAATATTAGAAATAAATGAACAAATAAAAACACAGAAAACAGAAATAAAAAATAAACTAACAGAAATTAAAATCAAATAACTATCTACCAGAATAAAAACAGAAATAACGAAGGCAAAAAAATAATAATAAAAAAAATGAAAAAAAAAGAAAGAGCAAACAAAATAATTAAACGAGAAGACGAAAAGAAAAAAAATAGAAAAGAAAACAGTAAATAAAGTGAAATAAAACAGGAAGCATTTAAATGAACAAAGAAATAAAAAAAAACGGAAAGGAAATAAAATAAATAAATAAATAAAAGAAAAGAAAATAAAATTGGAGAGTGTTCACTTGAATTTTTCATTGGTGTGAGGTCCATCCAATTCTTTATCATCGAGCAGTGATAGAGAATTAATGATTTGCTCTTGATCCCCATCCTTGTAGATTTTTAGTCTATGACCATTCACCTTGAATTGGGTTCCCGTTCTCCCCACAACCGAGACCACTCCATTAGGATGAATTTGTTCAATTATGTATGGTCCGGTCCATCTCGATTTCAATTTGCCAGGAAATAGCCTCAATCTTGAATTAAAAATCAACACTTGTTGTCCAACTTCAAAATTTCTTGGCTGGATGTGTTTGTCATGCCATCTCTTGGTTTCTCCTTGTATAACTTGGCATTTTCATAGGAAAATAATCTCAGCTCATCCAGTTCAGAAAGCTGTAGCATTCTCTTGTTTCCAGCAGCATCCATATCCATGTTGAGATGCTGCAGCGCCCAGTATGCCTTGTGCTCCAACTCAACGGGTAAGTGACAAGCTTTCCCAAAAACGAGTCTATAAGGAGACATACCTATTGAAGTCTTGAAAGCTGTCCGATAAGCCCATAGAGCGTCATCTAATCTTCTTGACCAATCTTTTCGGTTTGGGTTGACCACTTTCTCAAGAATACCTTTGATGATTCGGTTGGACAATTCAACTTGTCCATTTGTTTGAGGATGGTATGGTAGGGCAACTCGGTGATGAACATGATACTTGGCTAACACACCTCCTAGCCATTTGTTGACAAAATGAGATCCTTCATCACTGATGATTGCTCTAGGTGTTCCAAAACGTGAGAAAA
The DNA here is from genome assembly GCA_027405835.1 of Asclepias syriaca. Taxonomy (NCBI): domain Eukaryota; kingdom Viridiplantae; phylum Streptophyta; class Magnoliopsida; order Gentianales; family Apocynaceae; genus Asclepias; species Asclepias syriaca. Next base: position 1,748 of record JAPHNG010000607.1, read on the forward strand.
TGTTCTTTCGAAGGAAATTGATCACCACCTTGGAATCATTAGTGGGAAATGCTGCAGCTTCCACCCACTTAGACACATAATCCACTGCCATTAAAATGTATGAATTCCCAAAAGAAGGAGGGAAAGGTCCCATAAAATCAATACCCCATACATCAAAAAGTTCCACTTCCAAAATGTTGGTGAGAGGCATTTCGTTTCTTCTTGAGATGTTACCCACTCGTTGGCAGCGATCACACCTTGCCACAAACTCATAACAATCTTTAAATAATGAAGGCCAAAAGAAACCAGATTGTAGTACCTTTGCTGCAGTTCTTGACCCTCCAAAATGTCCTCCGCATGGTGAGTTGTGACATTGAAAAATGATGTCCTCAATTTCATCATCGTTTACACATCTCCGAATCACTTGGTCTTTGCATTGCTTGAACAAAAATGGTTCCTCCCAAAAATAACTCTTGACATCATGGAGAAACTTCTTTCGTTCATGATATGAGAAATCCGGTGGCATTGCACCACTGGCTAAAAAGTTAGCAAAATCAGCATACCATGGCATTTTCAGGTTTTCTGAAATTTCCAGCAGTTGTTCATCCGGGAAATGTTCATTAATTGGGATTTGGCATCCCCCTTGTTGCTCCAATCGAGATAAATGATCAGCCACTTGATTCTCCACTCCCTTCTTGTCCTTGATTTCCACATCAAATTCTTGTAGGAGTAGAATCCATCTAATGAGCCTTGGTTTTGAGTCCTTCTTTGCAAGTAGGTATTTGATGGCAGAATGATCGGTGTAGACTATTACTTTAGTGCCCACCAAATAGGACCTGAATTTATCAAAGGCAAATACAACAGCAAGCAACTCTTTTTCAGTAACAGTATAATTACCTGAGCCTCGTGAGTGTCTTGCTTGCATAATAGATGGAATGAAAAATTTTGTTATGCCGCTGCCCCAAAACAGCACCTATTGCGTAGTCACTTGCATCACACATCAGCTCAAATGGTAAATTCCAGTTAGGTGCTATGATAACGGGGGCTGAAATAAGCTTTTTCTTGATCTCCTCAAATGCTGCGGCACAGGCTGCATCAAAAGAAAACACATTATCCTTTTCTAATAATTGACATAAAGGCTTAGATACCTTAGAAAAGTCCTTAATGAATCTCCGGTAGAAGCCTGCATGTCCCAAGAAGCTCCGAATGTGTTTCACGGTTGTTGGGGTTGGTAGCTTTTCAATTACTTCGATCTTTGCTCGGTCTACTTCGAGACCTTTCTTTGAGATCCTGTGACCTAACACAATTCCTTCTCTCACCATAAAGTGACACTTCTCCCAATTGAGGACTAAGTTAGTTTCCTCACATCGTTTAAGTACATTGGCCAAATTTTCTAAACATGTATCAAAAGAATCACCAAATATGGAAAAGTCATCCATAAAAACCTCTAAGTACTGCTCTACCATATCTGTAAAAATGGCCATCATACAGCGCTGGAACGTTGCTGGAGCATTGCACAATCCAAATGGCATTCTTCTAAAAGCAAACGTACCATAGGGACAAGTGAAGGTGGTCTTGTCCTGGTCCCCTGGTGCTGTCCAACATTTGGTCAATGAAGGGCAATGGGAAGTGGTCCTTCCTTGTGGCTTTGTTGAGTCTTCTATAATCAATGCATATGCGCCATCCCGTGACTGTTCTTGTAGGAATCAACTCGTTGTCTTCATTTGTTACCACAGTGATTCCTCCTTTCTTAGGCACACATTGAATAGGACTTACCCAAGAACTGTCAGAGATGGGGTAGATGATGCCAAAATCCAGCCACTTGATGATTTGTTCCTTCACCACTTCCTTCATAATTGGATTCAATCTCCGCTGCCCTTCTATAGAATTTTTGGAACTTTCTTCCAAACTGATTTTGTGCATGCATAGGGTTGGACTTATGCCCTTGATGTCGGCCAAAGTCCAGCCCATAGCTTTCTTGTGTTGCCTTAGTACTCCAAGTAATTTCTCCTCTTGTGCAGCATCAAGGAAGGCTGAAATGATCACGGGCAGTGTTGAATCTGCCCCTAAGAATCCGTACTTCAAATGCTGCGGCAATTGCTTCAATTCCAGCTGTGGTGGTTCTTCAACAGAAGGTTTTGTTATCTTGAAATCTCTAGAAGACAGCTCCAAGGATTCAGATTGAGCTCGAAATCTGAACCTTTGGGGGCTTCCTTCTACCCAAGCTGAATGTGCTTTGGTCTCCATATTGCCATCCTCATGCGAACTTCCTCATTAATGCCTCCTTGGCATCCTCACCTTGCTCTTCATCTTTCTCTTCCCAAGAATCTCGGGTGGTGACATGAAAACACTCCTCTCCTTCATCATAGAATTTCATGGCCTTGAAAACGTTGAATGTGACTCTTTCGTTCTGGAATCTCATGGTTAGCTCCCCTTTTTGCACATCAATAAGAGTCCTTCCTGTAGCTAGGAAAGGTCTTCCTAAAATAATGGGGACTTCCCTGTCTGCTTCATAATCAAGAACAATAAAGTCAGCTGGAAAAATGAACTTATCTACTCTTACCAGGACATCCTCGATTTTCCCATCGGGGTGAGCTAGAGACCTATCCGCCAGTTGCAATGTCACCGTCGTAGGTCTACTTTCCTATACCCAATTGTTTGAAAACCGACATAGGCATCAAGTTGATGCTAGCACTAAGATCACACAAGGCCATACCACAATATGAGTCTCCAATAGAACAAGGAATGTTAAAGCTCCCCGGATCTTTCATTTTAGGGGGCAATTTATCCTGCAAAAAGAAACTACATTCTTTGGTTAGTGCAACTTCATATTCTCCCAACTTTCTCTTCTTGTAAGGATATCCTTCATGAATTTTGCATAGTTGGGCATTTGCTCTATGGCTTCCACCAATGGAATGTTGATGTGCAGCGTTTCAACATGTCTAAGAACTTCCTGAACTGCTCATCTGCTTCTTCGGCAAACCTCTGTGGAAAAGGCATCCTTTGCTGTACTGGTTTGCGCTCTGGAATATTGCATTGCTGCGGCATTGGCATGGCTGCAGCATCGGGCTGTTCTGAACTGGTTCGTTGCTGCGGCCTTGGCGATGCTGCAGCATTTAGCCACTGGTTCTGGTTCAGCTTCTGGAATTTCTTCACGGGTCTTCTCAGCTGCTCCGACTTCATTTTTGGCTCATCCAACAGTCTGCCACTCGCAATGTTACAGCCTTGCAATGTTCTGCTTCTTCTTGGATTTTCTGTATCGCTGGAAGTGATCCTTGTGGTCTGCTCCTCATCTCTTGGGCTAACTGCCTACCTGATTCTCCAAGTTAAGAACAGTAGATGATAGTCCTTGCATGGTAGTTTCTGTTCTTGCCATAAAATCTCTCATATGCTCTCTAAAGCATTTGAAGGTGGTTGTTGTTGAGGTCTTGTTGATGTTGAGTTGTTGTGCTGCTGCTGGGGGACTTTGTTTGCTGCTGGAGCAGTGGCCTTGGGTTTCATACCTTGCGTGGGGTGCATCCCTTGATTGCTCCAAGAAAAATTTGGGGCTGCCTCCAAGTAGGGTTGTAGTGTTGGATTGAAGACCATTACCCCGGTTTTGATTTCCCATGTAGCAGATGGATGCGGGATTGTGAGCACAATCCTCAATAGATGCCCCTCTCCACAATAAACACAACACACAGCTTGCACCTGGCTTACATTGGGCTGGTTTAGGTGATCAGCAGTCTGCCCGCTATGCTGCGGCATTGTCAGTGTCTTCAGCATATTCGACATAGATGATACTTGGGCTGAAAGTGAAGTTATTGGGTCTAATTCCAGCACTCCAGCACTCTTCTTCCGCTTGGCAGTCTTGTGTAGGCCATTGATAGTTGTTGTTGGCAATCCTTTCAATTATTTCATAGGCTTCATTGTATGTCTTTGCCAAAAGTGCTCCATTTGCTGAAGCATCAACTATCATTCTGGTGTGTGCATTCAGCCCGTTGTAAAATGTCTCCATTTGAATACAATGTGGGATTCCGTGATGTGGACATCTCCTTAACAACTCTTTGAATCGTTCCCATGCCTCATACAATGATTCATCTTCTAATTGTTGAAAAGAGGTGATTTCATTTCTCAACTTAGCATTTTTCGTTGGAGGAAAAATTTCATCAAAAATTCTCGGTAAGCTGCTGCCATGAAGTCACACTACCAGAGGGTAGAGAATTAAGCCATTCTCTAGCTTTGTCTCTCAGAGAGTATGGAAACAATTTCAGCCTCAAAGCATCGTCCGTCACCCCTGTTAGCTTAAAACCATCGCTTACCTCCAAGAATAACCGTAGGTGCATGTGTGGATCTTCAGCAGGTAGTCCACTGAACTGCCCTACTGTCTGCAGCATTTGAAACATCACTGGTTTCAGCTCAAATGTGCTGCAGCAATCTCTGGTTGCACAATACTTGGCTTCAATGCATTAAACATAGGGACTGCATACTGCCGAATGGCATGATCCCTATCATCCGCCATCACCACTGGATTATAGGCAGGTTCAGGTTGTGTATCCCGCGGGTCTTCCATGGCTGCCCTAACCGCGGTTTGCTTCTTCTTCTTCCTTAACGCCTTGGCTGTTTTCTCAATTTCCGGATCGAGTGGCAGCAATGACGATTGAGAGTCCTTGCGCATTTTACTCATGCAAAACAGCACATGTTAAGGAAGGAATGAGACACAAGCTGAAATTTAGCAAATAATTCAAGTTAATAAATCCACAAAACAGCTCAGCTCATGCATAATATATTTGTTCCTCATACAATCATTTAAATAGTCTCATAAGCTCAAGAATGAGTATAAAAACAAACAGAAAAATTAAAGTAACCAAATGCAAACAATCAATATTTACAATCAAATTGACTCCAAAGTCCCCGGCAACGGCGCCAAAAACTTGTTGCGTTGTGTGCGTGTGTCACAAATTGAGAAGATAAGAATATAGAATAAATCAACGCAATCTTAACAAGTGCAAGTATACACCGGTCAATAAGTATCACCCAGACCACTTGATCTACTAGTCTAGATCCCCGATAACATACCTTGGACCTAGTGCAACGCTAGTCAGTGGAGGTACCGCTGTTCACGCAGTTATCAATCCACTACTATATGAGTTACCGCTGTTCACACAGTGCTCAATCTAACGCCACATAATTCTAATGTAATTACATGAATAAACCAAGCTTTGCCCCATACAAGCATTAAACATAAAAACAGAAAGTAATGCTACAACATACTTATCATCATAGTAAAAAAAAATGTATTCAACATGCTCATACTTAACTACACCACAACATCTTCAGGTTAAAGATATATATTATGCTGAAACGAATCATGGAAAACAAAGAATAACGTAATGGGAAAAACAGCCCCTAGGTCCATAGTGACACCAATCAACGGAATCAACCCTAAGACGGAAAGCATATCACTCCCAAAACATATTTAATCATTCCTTGAACCAAGAATCATGAAATACAAGTATTAAAGTAATAGGAAGCATAGTCCCGAGATCCAAAGTGAAACCAATGAACGGAGTCAAGCCTAAGATGGAAAACATATGACTCCTAAAACATATTTAATCAATCCTTGAATCCATGTAAACATTCTCAAAATACAAAGAACATTTAGTTACAAAAAAATAGTAGCAAATTGAGGAAATGAAGAGAGGATTACTTCTGGCCGGAAGATCACCCACTGCCCAAATCAGTTTAATCAATCTGCTGCCCTTCGTTTCCTCTGCTGGATGCTGCTGCTTTCCTGCTGCTCGCTGATGAATGCTGCAGCAAGTCACCCTGCTCACTCTTGTGTTCTTCCCTTCCTAAAGGTTAGCCTAAAACTAAGAAGAAAAACTAAACTATCCTAAGAAAAACTAAGAAGAAAAGCCTACTATCTATCTCGGCCAAGAGCCTTCTAAATTCTAACAAATGACTTACCTTCCAAACTCTCCAAAAACTCACCAAGAAGACTCTCCTTTCTCTCGGTTTGCTACATATATAATCTCTTTGTGAACCAAGAGCCATTACCGAGCTGCCATGTGTCTATAATTTCTGGAATTTTCTCCAAAAATTCCAGCAAAAATCAAAAATAAATCCCAGCTGACTTCTGGAGTTCTTGTCTTCTTCCTCTGCATATTGCAGCCATTTCAGCTGGTCTTCAGCTGCATTCTGTGTTCTTCTGTCGTTTCCTCCCAATGCTGCAGCATTTCCTGCAGAGTGTTTGTCTCTTTCTTCTGACAGCCGCAGGTTTTTTTGCAGCAGAACATCAGTACTTTCTGCCGGTCTTTGTCTTCTTCCTCTGGAGGCTGCAGGGATATCAGCAACATCTCAGCTGCCATGTCTGAAATTTTGACTTTGTCTTCAACCTTTTTGTTCCCTTGTCGCCATACTAAGAAGCAAACACACACATATATATATATATACAAGTATACATATATATATATATGTGTATATATACATGTAAAACAGATAGGACAAAGGGATTAAATGCATAGTACCGCAGGTTTGACCTTTAACATGTCCAGCTGGATTTGTGCATGACCGAAAGGTGTGTGGGTGTATAATATACATATATATACATATATACATAGAGATATATATATATATATATATATATAGCTGCCAATTTTCACACTTGTTTCAAGCTAGTCACGGTCAACTTGCATCCAACCAAAATCAAAAATCCCCTCATTGCCCTTGTTCCGCCAATTTAATTCAATTAATTCCCAAGTAACAACAAACAATACAACTCGTCCTTAATTTGAGAAATTAATTCAAATAAATTAACTTTTAGCAATAAATCCACATAAAAAGGCAAAAAGAGAGAAACCATTAAATCAACACATTTTTATTCACTTTTCCAAATAAAGTCAATTAAATCCCGAATAAAATGTGGAGAATTAGAGGTGAATAACTCTATTATTTTAGAGTTATCAGATGCTAGTGACTATGCAGTTGATAACTCTAGAATAATAGAGTTATTCACATCTAATTTACCACATTTTATTCGGGAATTAATTGATTTTATTTGGAAAATGGAATAAAAATGTGTTGATTTGATATTTCCTCTCTTTTTACCTAAAAATGTGGATTTATGGTTAAAAGTCAATTTAATTGAATAAATTTCTCAACATGTGGATAAGTTGTATTATTTGTTATTTGGGAATTTATTTGAATTGACTTATTGTGACAAGGGTAAAAAGGGAATGTGGAATGGTTGACATTGTTGGATAAAAGTGACCGAGAGGAAAGTGAAGAATGTGTGGAAAATTTGCATCTCTACATATATGTATCTATAGGTATCTATATATATATATATATATATATATTACACACCCACACATCATTTGTCATTTAAAAATCCAGCTAGGCATATTTAAAGATGCACACTTTCGGTCCTATGTATTCATTTCTTTGGTCTCATCCATTATACACATATATATACATACATATATATATAAGGTACACATGTTGAAATCTTTGTTATATGTATATATATATTTGTGGGAGTACAAGTTGGCAAGGTGGACATATGATAGAAGATAGTTGTTGTCCAACAATATATATATATATATATATATTATACATATATATACATACATATGATGAGATTCCTCTCAATTTTCTGCCAGATTTTCAGGACACAAGGTGCACGGGCAGCTGCATTATACAAAAGAAAGAAGAAGCATATTCCCTAGTGGGTATACATATATATATATGTATATACATACACATGATGACAACTCAAAATTGCTGGCTGGTTTTGTGAGAGTAGGTGGAGAAAAGGGGCAGCATTCGGTGGAATATGAAAAAAATTCCAGAAGGCAGCTGCAAAATTAATATTTTATTTGCTGGAATTTTTGGAAAGAAATATAACAGAATTATGGACAGTGGGCACGGCATAGGGAGAGAGTAGTTCAGTTTTGGCTTTTGGCCATTGGAGAATAGGATAGGTTTTCTTCTTAGTTTTTTAGACTAACTTTTGAGAGGGAAGAACCTAAGAGTGAGCAGGGTGACTTGCTGCAACATTCATCAGCTGAGCAGTAGAAAGGCAGCAGCATCAAGCAGAGGAAACGAAGGGCAGCAGATTGATTAAACTGATTTGGGCAGTGGGTGATCTTCCGGCCAGAAGTAATCCTCTCTTCATTTCCTCAATTTGCTACTTTTTTTTGTAACTAAATGTTCTTTGTATTTTGAGAATGTTTACATGGATTCAAGGATTGATTAAATATGTTTTAGGAGTCATATGTTTTCCATCTTAGGCTTGACTCCGTTCATTGGTTTCACTTTGGATCTCGGGACTATGCTTCCTATTACTTTAATCCTTGTATTTCATGATTCTTGGTTCAAGGAATGATTAAATATGTTTTGGGAGTGATATGCTTTCCGTCTTAGGGTTGATTCCGTTGATTGGTGTCACTATGGACCTAGGGGCTGTTTTTCCCATTACGTTATTCTTTGTTTTCCATGATTCGTTTCAGCATAATATATATCTTTAACCTGACGATGTTGTGGTGTAGTTAAGTATGAGCATGTTGAATATACTGTTTTGACTATGATGATAAGTATGCTGCAGCATTGCTTTCTGTTTTTATGTTTAATGCTTGTATGGGGTAATGCTTGGTTTATTCATGTAATTACATTAGAATTATGTGGCGTTAGATTGAGCACTGCGTGAACAGCGGTAACTCATATAGTAGTGGAGCGATAACTGCGTGAACAGCGGTACATCCACTGACTAGCGTTGCGCTAGGTCCAAGGTATGTTATCGGGGATCTAGACTAGTAGATCAAGTAGTCTGGGTGAAACCAGACATGCTGTAGCATTGATATGGAACTGAAAGTATGCTTTGTATACTTAGATTCATCTTTGGCTTGTACTTACATTTTTGGCGTGAATGCCGCAGCATTGTATTACCTGTAGTACTCTTGTGGTAATTTCCAGTAGGCTGACTTTTAACTGTTAACTGTAGTTAGGAGTAGGAATGCCGTAGCATTAGACCACTCTCCATTCATGATTTATCATTCTTTATTCTTTTATTCTTTTAACCATTTGTACAATCGTATTTGCATTTGTAATTGGCATACATAGTCCCTGTGGGATCGATAATCTTGTACTTAGGTACATATATTACTTGTTGACCGGTGTATACTTGCACTTGTTAAGATTGCGTTGATTTATTCTATTTTCTTTATCTTTACAAATTGTGACACACGCACACAAATCGCGCAACAAGTTTTTGGCGCCGTTGCCGGGGACTTTGGAGTCAATTTGATTGTAAATATTGATTGTTTGCATTTGGTTACTTTTATTTTTCAGTTTATTTTTATACTCATTCTTGAACTTACAAGATTATTTAAATGATTGTATGAGGTACGAATAAATTAGGCATGAGCTGAACTATTTTTGTGGATTTATTGATCTAAATTATTTGCTAAATGTCAGCTTATGTATCATTCATTCCTTAACGTGTGCTGTTTTGCATGAGTAAAACGCGCAAGGGCTCTCAAGAGATGAGGAGCAGACCACAAGGATCACTTCCGAGCGATACAGAAAATCCAAGAAGAGAAGGAAAAGCACATTGCAAGGCGGTAACACTACGATGTGGCAGAATACTGGACGAGCCAAAAATGATTTCTGGAGCAGCTGAGTCGACCAGTGAGTCCAGCCAGAATGCAGAAATTCCAGTAGCTGAAAAAGAATCAGTGGAGCCAAATGCTACAGCATCGCAAATGCCGCAGCAAAGCACCATTCCAGAACAGCCGGATGCTGCAGCATCAGCATCACTAATGCCGCAGCAATGCAATATTCCAGAGAGCAAACCAGTATAACAAAGAATGCCTTTTCCACAGAGGTTTGCCAAGAAGAAACAAGATGAGCACTTTAAGAAGTTCTTGGACAATTTGAAATAGCTGCACATCAATATTCCATTGGTGGAAGCAATAGAACAAATGCCCAACTATGCGAAGTTCATGAAGGATATCCTTACAAAAAAGAGAAAGTTGGGAGAATATGAAATTGTTTCACTAACCAAAGAATGCAGTTTCTTTTTGCAGGATAAGCTGCCCCCTAAAATGAAAGATCCGGGGAGCTTTAATATTCCTTGTTCTATTGGAGACTCATATTGTGGTCTATAGCTCACCCCGATGGAAAGATTGAAGATGTCCTGGTAAGGGCTGATAAATTTATTTTTCTAGCTGACTTTATTGTTCTTGATTATGAAGCAGATAGAGAAGTTCCAATTATTTTGGGGAGACCTTTCCTTGCTACGGGAAGAACCCTCATTGATGTTCAAAAAGGAGAACTTGCCATGAGGTTTCAAGATGATAAAGTCACATTCAATGTGTTCAAAGCCATGAAATTCCACGATGAAGGTGAGGATTGCTTTCACATATCCACTGTTAATGCTTTGACAAGTGATGATGAAGAATGGATGAACGATGGAGATGATGCATTGGAAAGAGTGTTGATGGAGGAAATGTTGCACTATGGTAATGAAGAAGAAGAGGAATACTCAGCGTGGTTAGAAGCCAATTCTCATGGTTTCAAGTTTCGTGCACAATTTGAATCCTTGGACTTGTCTTCTCGGGAGATCAAAGTGATAAAACCTTCTGTGGAAGAACCACCTGAACTAGAACTGAAGTCATTGCCGCAGCATTTGAAGTACGGATTTCTGGGAGCAAACTCAACTCTGCCTGTGATTATTTCACCATTGCGGGATGTTGAACAAGAAGAAAAATTACTTGGAGTTCTGAGGCAGCATAAGAGAGCTATGGGCTGGACCATAGCTAACATAAGAGGTATAAGTCCAACCTTATGCATGCATAAAATCATTTTGGAAGAAAATTCCAAAAATTCAGTTGAGGGGCAAGAAGATTAAATCCTATTATGAAGGAAGTGGTAAAGGAGCAGATTATCAAGTGGCTGGATTTTGACATAATCTATCCTATTTCTGACAGTTCTTGGGTAAGTCCTATACAATGTGTGCCCAAGAAAGGGGGAATCTCTGTGGTGCAAAATGAAGATAATGAATTGATTCCCACTAGAACCATCACGGGATGGAGGATTTGCATTGACTACAGCAAGCTCAACAAAGCCACACGAAAGGACCACTTCCCACTGCCCTTCATGGATCAAATGTTGGATAGGTTGGCTGGACGTGATTACTACTGTTTTCTGAATGGCTATTCTGGTTACAACCAAGATTGCTGTAGCACCAAGGGACCAGGACAAAATGACTTTCACTTGTCCCTATGGTACATTTGCTTTCAGAAGGGTGCCATTTGGATTATGCAATGCTCCAGCAACGTTCCAACGCTATGTATGGCCATTTTCACAGATATGGTGGAGCAGTACTTAGAGGTTTTTATGGATGACTTCTCCGTATTTGGGGATTCTTTTGATGAATGTTTAGAGAATTTGGCCAAGGTGCTTAAACGTTGTGAGGACACCACCTTAGTCCTCAATTGGGAAAAGTGTCACTTTATGGTTAGAGAAGGAATTGTGTTGGGACACCGGATTTCAAAGAAAGGTCTCGAAGTGGACCGAGCCAAGATAGAAGTGATTGAATCGAGATGGACCGGACCATACACAATTGAACAAATTTATCCTTATGGAGTGGTCTCGGTTGTGGGCAAAAAGGGGACCAAATTTAAAGTCAACGGGCATAGACTCAAACTCTACAAAGAGGGAGACCAAGAGCAAACCGTTGCTTCTCTATCTTTGGTCAATGCTGAAGAATTAAATGGACCCAACACAAGTGACAAATTCAAGTGAACACTTTTTATTTTTGCTTTATTTTCTGTTTTCCTTTCTTTTTGTTTATTTATTATTTCCTGTTTTTCTTTCTTTCTGATTACTTATTATTTCTGTTCTTGTTGTTTATTAGGTGTCGGGTACCCCTGTACCCGACCACTGTTAGTTTTTTTTTCTGTTTTGTTGTTTTCTTTGTTTTTATTTCAGTTTGGGGGATGTTCCAGCATCGACCTCTACAGATGCCGCGACAACGACAACGTGCTGGAAATCCTTAGCCCTGTTTCCCGACCGAACTCCTACCTGAGGAGGATCCCAACAGAATGGATGACGATGTCATCATCGCCCCTTGATGCACTCCCATCGAAACGGGAGTAGTTCTTAACCTTACCCTCCTTTACTTTTATGTTTTTTGGATTGTACTTTAATTGACTGTTGTGCAGGTCTTGAACAACTTTACTTATCTTTTGTTTTGGTTTGTTTTCTTTGATTGTTTTTCTCCTTTTGTTTTGTTTTGTTCTGTTTTGTTACATTGCTTTGCCTGCTGTCTGAAATTCTATATTAAAGCAATGAGGACATTGCTTCCCTTTAAGTTTGGGGGAGGGTGTCCTTAGGGCAAAAAGTTAAAAAAATGGTGCTAATTTTCAAAAATTTTCCTACTGTCTTTTGAATGAATGAACATCCTCTGTGCTGAAATTCTGAGTGATCTATTTGAATGCATGGACGCCTTGTCTGAATAACTGTTTTAGGATGCCTTATAAATTGATTGATCTGGCATAGAAGACCTATTTGCATGAATGTGGCAGCATTTTTCATATGACCCATTAGAACCTTAGTTTTAGCAGGATTAGCGTAGACTTTTGGGACCCGATTTATGATGATATCTTCAAAACAAAAGTACATTCTCGTAGACTTTGTACCTTCTTTCAGAATAATTAGGTATTAGTTGACTCTAAGTGAGAATTATTTCAACTCCCTATCTTTTGCACATAGTCTTACTTGGAAATTTCATGTTTATAAAAAAGAGTCACTTTGGTATGAAGGTTCAGAATTTTTAGACTCATCTGTTATAGTCCTTGAGGCGAAATCCTAGTAGATTTGGTACTAAAGAAATGATTGAGGCATGTTCTTGAACCGTTTGAGCCTTTATAGCTTACCCTAATATATTTTGCTTCCTTAGTTAACCCAAGTTGAGCCTAAGCCTAATTTCTTGACACCCTTATTAAATAGCCACTTATCCTAAATGTTTGCATGTATCCATTCTTTGTTTTCCCTAAACTTGATCTTAGTCTGCAATGAACACTGTTAAACATAAGTTTGGGGGTATACTAAGAATGCTATGAGGAGGAACATAGGAATGTCGCTCAATGCTACAGCATTATCATTTTTATGGGGTTAGTGGTATTTAAGAAAATTTGAACTTCTGATATAAATGCTCTATGTATTGAGGGTATGTATATGAAAACATGTGTGAAAAAATGAAAGCACCCTCGTTACTTTAAAAAGAAAAAGAACAAAGAGAAGAGCAAAAAGGAAATACGTGTTATGCTTCTTTGAGGTCAAATGTTATATGTTGATTGTGGTTAAATGTTGCACGTATTTCTGAAACAGGGTGTAAATGTTTATGCTCCTTGAGTTGAAAAAAAAAAAAATAGAAATGTTGTAGAATTGCTGCAGCATTGGTGTTGCTGCAGCATTTTTATTAAAAAAAAAAAAATTTCTTTTGGGAAGTGATAGCATTAGGGAGAAGCTCATGACAGACTAGGACTAAGTTTTGAGCCACTTTTTATCCATATTTTTCCTACCTTAGCCCTAGCCTACATTACAACCAAATTAAGACCTCTTTGATCTTTATTGTTAAATTTGCTACATTAGTGGAGAGGGGTGTAATAGATTGAGTTTGAGGATACAAAATGAACCTTAGGATTACCATATGTTGACTTATGAATGAGAGATTAAAAAGGAAAGACTATTCACACACACACTGGAGTGGAAATTCGTTGAACTTGGGTTAGTTAATATTTGGTTATTCACTAAGGATGGAACATTATGTCTACTCGAATTTTTAATTTTCTCTTTCTGAAATCATTGGTCCCAGGTTTGGCTGAAACTGCTGAACAAAGTTTTTATGTGGGTATGTATATTCTGGTTGCTTCTGCATTGCTGCAGCATTGCTCGGGACGAGCAATGACCTAAGTTTGGGGGTGTGATAACTCTAGAATAATAGAGTTATTCACATCTAATTTACCACATTTTATTCGGGAATTAATTGACTTTATTTGGAAAATGGAATAAAAATGTGTTGATTTGATATTTCCTCTCTTTTTACCTAAAAATGTGGATTTATGGTTAAAAGTCAATTTAATTGAATAAATTTCTCAACATGTGGATAAGTTGTATTATTTGTTATTTGGAATTTATTTGAATTGACTTATTGTGACAAGGGTAAAAAGGGAATGTGGATGGTTGACATTGTTGGATAAAAGTGACCGAGAGGAAAGTGAAGAATGTGTGGAAAATTTGCATCTCTACATATATGTATCTATAGTATCTATATATATATATATATATATATATATACACACCCACACACATTTGTCATTTAAAAATCCAGCTGGGCATATTTAAAGATGTACACTTTCGGTCCTATGTATTCATTTCTTTGGTCCCATCCATTATACACATATATATACATACATATATATATATAGGTACACATGTTGAAATCTTTGTTATATGTATATATATATATATTTGTGGGAGTACAAGTTGGCAAGGTGGACATAATGATAGAAGATAGTTGTTGTCCAACAATATATATATATATATAATATACATATATACATACATATGATGATTCCTCTCAATTTTCTGCCAGATTTTCAGGACACAAGGTGCACGGGCAGCTGCATTATACAAAAGAAAGAAGAAGCATATTCCCTAGTGGGTATACATATATATATATATATATGTATATACATACACATGATGACAACTCAAAATTGCTGGCTGGTTTTGTGAGAGTAGGTGGAGAAAAGGGGCAGCATTCGGTGGAATATGAAAAGAAAATTCCAGAAGGCAGCTGCAAAATTAATATTTTATTTGCTGGAATTTTTGGAAAGAAATATAACAGAATTATGGACAGTGGGCACGGCATAGGGAGAGAGTAGTTCAGTTTTGGCTTTTGGCCATTGGAGAATAGGATAGGTTTTCTTCTTAGTTTTTTAGACTAACTTTTGAGAGGGAAGAACCTAAGAGTGAGCAGGGTGACTTGCTGCAACATTCATCAGCTGAGCAGTAGAAAGGCAGCAGCATCAAGCAGAGGAAACGAAGGGCAGCAGATTGATTAAACTGATTTGGGCAGTGGGTGATCTTCCGGCCAGAAGTAATCCTCTCTTCATTTCCTCAATTTGCTACTTTTTTTTGTAACTAAATGTTCTTTGTATTTTGAGAATGTTTACATGGATTCAAGGATTGATTAAATATGTTTTAGGAGTCATATGTTTTCCATCTTAGGCTTGACTCCGTTCATTGGTTTCACTTTGGATCTCGGGACTATGCTTCCTATTACTTTAATCCTTGTATTTCATGATTCTTGGTTCAAGGAATGATTAAATATGTTTTGGGAGTGATATGCTTTCCGTCTTAGGGTTGATTCCGTTGATTGGTGTCACTATGGACCTAGGGGCTGTTTTTCCCATTACGTTATTCTTTGTTTTCCATGATTCGTTTCAGCATAATATATATCTTTAACCTGACGATGTTGTGGTGTAGTTAAGTATGAGCATGTTGAATACTGTTTTGACTATGATGATAAGTATGCTGCAGCATTGCTTTCTGTTTTTATGTTTAATGCTTGTATGGGGTAATGCTTGGTTTATTCATGTAATTACATTAGAATTATGTGGCGTTAGATTGAGCACTGCGTGAACAGCGGTAACTCATATAGTAGTGGAGTGATAACTGCGTGAACAGCGGTACATCCACTGACTAGCGTTGCGCTAGGTCCAAGGTATGTTATCGGGGATCTAGACTAGTAGATCAAGTAGTCTGGGTGAAACCAGACATGCTGTAGCATTGATATGGAACTGAAAGCATGCTTTGTATACTTAGATTCATCTTTGGCTTGTACTTACATTTTTGGCGTAATGCCGCAGCATTGTATTACCTGCAGTACTCTTGTGGTAATTTCCAGTAGGCTGACTTTTAACTGTTAACTGTAGTTAGGAGTAGGAATGCCGTAGCATTAGACCACTCTCCATTCATGATTTATCATTCTTTATTCTTTTATTCTTTTAACCATTTGTACAATCGTATTTGCATTTGTAATTGGCATACATAGTCCCTGTGGGATCGATAATCTTGTACTTAGGTACATATATTACTTGTTGACCGGTGTATACTTGCACTTGTTAAGATTGCGTTGATTTATTCTATTTTCTTTATCTTTACAAATTGTGACACACGCACACAACGCGCAACAAGTTTTTGGCGCCGTTGCCGGGGACTTTGGAGTCAATTTGATTGTAAATATTGATTGTTTGCATTTGGTTACTTTTATTTTTCAGTTTATTTTTATACTCATTCTTGAACTTACAAGATTATTTAAATGATTGTATGAGGTACGAATAAATTAGGCATGAGCTGAACTATTTTTGTGGATTTATTGATCTAAATTATTTGCTAAATGTCAGCTTATGTATCATTCATTCCTTAACGTGTGCTGTTTTGCATGAGTAAAACGCGCAAGGGCTCTCAAGAGATGAGGAGCAGACCACAAGGATCACTTCCGAGCGATACAGAAAATCCAAGAAGAGAAGGAAAAGCACATTGCAAGGCGGTAACACTACGATGGCAGAATACTGGACGAGCCAAAAATGATTTCTGGAGCAGCTGAGTCGACCAGTGAGTCCAGCCAGAATGCAGAAATTCCAGTAGCTGAAAAAGAATCAGTGGAGCCAAATGCTACACAGCATCGCAAATGCCGCAGCAAAGCACCATTCCAGAACAGCCGGATGCTGCAGCATCAGCATCACTAATGCCGCAGCAATGCAATATTCCAGAGAGCAAACCAGTATAACAAAGAATGCCTTTTCCACAGAGGTTTGCCAAGAAGAAACAAGATGAGCACTTTAAGAAGTTCTTGGACAATTTGAAATAGCTGCACATCAATATTCCATTGGTGGAAGCAATAGAACAAATGCCCAACTATGCGAAGTTCATGAAGGATATCCTTACAAAAAAGAGAAAGTTGGGAGAATATGAAATTGTTTCACTAACCAAAGAATGCAGTTTCTTTTTGCAGGATAAGCTGCCCCTAAAATGAAAGATCCGGGGAGCTTTAATATTCCTTGTTCTATTGGAGACTCATATTGTGGTCTATAGCTCACCCCGATGGAAAGATTGAAGATGTCCTGGTAAGGGCTGATAAATTTATTTTTCTAGCTGACTTTATTGTTCTTGATTATGAAGCAGATAGAGAAGTTCCAATTATTTTGGGGAGACCTTTCCTTGCTACGGGAAGAACCCTCATTGATGTTCAAAAAGGAGAACTTGCCATGAGGTTTCAAGATGATAAAGTCACATTCAATGTGTTCAAAGCCATGAAATTCCACGTGGAAGGTGAGGATTGCTTTCGCATATCCACTGTTAATGCTTTGACAAGTGATGATGAAGAATGGATGAACGATGGAGATGATGCATTGGAAAGAGTGTTGATGGAGGAAATGTTGCACTATGGTAATGAAGAAGAAGAGGAATACTCAGCGTGGTTAGAAGCCAATTCTCATGGTTTCAAGTTTCGTGCACAATTTGAATCCTTGGACTTGTCTTATCGGGAGATCAAAGTGATAAAACCTTCTGTGGAAGAACCACCTGAACTAGAACTGAAGTCATTGCCGCAGCATTTGAAGTACGGATTTCTGGGAGCAAACTCAACTCTGCCTGTGATTATTTCACCATTGCGGGATGTTGAACAAGACGAAAAATTACTTGGAGTTCTGAGGCAGCATAAGAGAGCTATGGGCTGGACCATAGCTAACATAAGAGGTATAAGTCCAACCTTATGCATGCATAAAATCATTTTGGAAGAAAATTCCAAAAATTCAGTTGAGGGGCAAAGAAGATTAAATCCTATTATGAAGGAAGTGGTAAAGGAGCAGATTATCAAGTGGCTGGATTTTGACATAATCTATCCTATTTCTGACAGTTCTTGGGTAAGTCCTATACAATGTGTGCCCAAGAAAGGGGGAATCTCTGTGGTGCAAAATGAAGATAATGAATTGATTCCCACTAGAACCATCACTGGATGGAGGATTTGCATTGACTACAGCAAGCTCAACAAAGCCACACGAAAGGACCACTTCCCACTGCCCTTCATGGATCAAATGTTGGATAGGTTGGCTGGACGTGATTACTACTGTTTTCTGAATGGCTATTCTGGTTACAACCAAGATTGCTGTAGCACCAAGGGACCAGGACAAAATGACTTTCACTTGTCCCTATGGTACATTTGCTTTCAGAAGGGTGCCATTTGGATTATGCAATGCTCCAGCAACGTTCCAACGCTGTATGATGGCCATTTTCACAGATATGGTGGAGCAGTACTTAGAGGTTTTTATGGATGACTTCTCCGTATTTGGGGATTCTTTTGATGAATGTTTAGAGAATTTGGCCAAGGTGCTTAAACGTTGTGAGGACACCACCTTAGTCCTCAATTGGGAAAAGTGTCCTCAATATTTAACTACTTTGGTGCCTTACATGTTGAAAAAGTAACCAAATAACATCTTATTTCAAAATTCAAGTGCATTACTTGCGTTGAAATTCAAACCAAATTTGACCTAAATTTGATGAACTTTGAAGCGTTACATTCGTTATATTTGATTCAATGTATGTGATTTAACTACTTTTGTGCCTTACATGTTGAAGAAGTAACCAAATCACTTCTTATTTCAAGATTCAAGTGCATTACTTGCGTTTAAATTAAAACCAAATATGACTTAAATTTAATCAACTTTAAAACGTTACATTCATTATATTGATTCATTTAAATGTTATTTAACTACTTTTGTGCCTTACATGTTGAAAAAGTAACCAAATAACATCTTATTTCAAAATTTAAGTGCATTACTTACGTTGAAATTCAAACCAAATTTGACCTAAATTTGATGAACTTTGAAGCGTTCCATTCGTTATATTAGATTCAATGTAATGTAATTTAACAACTTTTGTGCCTTACATGTTGAAAAAGTAACCAAATAACTTCTTATTTCAAGATTCAAGAGCATTACTTGCGTAGAAATTAAAACTAAATTTGACTTAAATTTGATCAACTTTAAAACGTTATATTCTTTATATTTGAATCATTTAAATGTTATTTAATTACTTTTGTGCCTTACATGTCGAAAAAGTAACCAAATAACTTGTTATTTCAAGATTTAGGTGAGTGAAATTGCGTTGAATTTCAAACATAATTTGACTTAAATTTGATGAAATTTGAAATGTTAAATTCGTTATATTAGATTCATTGTAATGTGATTTAACTACTTTTGTAACTTACATGTTGAAAAAGTAGCCAAATAACTTCTTATTTGAAGATTCAAGTGAATTACTTGCGTTCAAATTCAAACCAAATTTGACCTAAATTTGATGAATTTAGAAGCGATACATTCCTTATATTAGATTCATTGTAATGTGATTTAACTACTTTTGTGCCTTACATGTTGAAGAAGTAACCAAATAACTTCTTATTTCAAGATTCAAGTGCAATACTTGTGTTGAAATTAAAACCAAATATGACATAAATTTGATCAACTTTAAAACGTTACATTCATTATATTTGATTCATATAAATGTTATTTAACTACTTTTGTGCCTTACATTTTGAAAAAGTAACCAAATAACATCTTATTTCAAAATTCAAGTGAATTACTTGCGTTCAAATTCAAACAAAATTTGACCTAAATTTGATGAATTTAGAAGCAATACATTCCTTATATTAGATTCATTGTAATGTGATTTAACTACTTTTGTGCCTTACATGTTGAAGAAGTAACCAAATAACTTCTTATTTCAAGATTCAAGTGCAATACTTGCGTTGAAATAAAAACCAAATAGGACTTAAATTTGATCAACTTTAAAACGTTACATTCATTATATTTGATTCATTTAAATGTTATTTAACTACTTTTGTGCCTTACATGTTGAAAAAGTAACCAAATAACTTTTTATTTCAATATTCAGGTGAATTACTTGCGCTGAAATTCAAACCAAATTTGACCTAAATTTGATGAACTTTGAAGCATTACATACATTATATTGATTCATTTAAATGTTATTTAACTACTTGTGTGCCTTACATGTAGAAAAAGTAACCAAATAACATCTTATTTCAAAATTCAAGTGCATTACTTGCGTTGAAATTCAAACCAAATTTGACCTAAATTTGATAAACTTTGAAGCGTTACATTTGTTATTTTAGATTCATTTAAATGTTATTTAACTACTTTTGTGCCTTACATGTTGAAAAAGTAACCAAATGACATATTATTTCAAAATTCAAGTGCATTACTTGCGTTGAAATTCAAACCAAATTTGACCTAAATTTGATGAACTTGGAAGCGTTACATTCGTTATTTTTGATTCAATGTAATGTGATTTAACTACTTTTGTGCCTTACATGTTGAAAAAGTAAAAAAATAACTTCTTATTTCAAGATTCAAGTGCAATACTTGAGTTGAAATTAAAACCAAATATGACTTAAATTTGATCAACTTTAAAACGTTACATTCATTATATTTGATTTATATAAATGTTATTTATTTACTTTTGTGCCTTACATGTCGAAAAAGTAACCAAATAACTTGTTATTTCAAGATTTAAGTTAATGAAATTGCGTTGAATTTCAAACATAATTTGACTTAAATTTGAAGAAATTTGAAATGTTACATTCGTTATATTAGATTCATTGTAATGTGATTTAACTAATTTTGTGACTTACATGTTGAAAAAGTAACCAAATAACTTTTTATTTCAATATTCAGGTGAATTACTTGCGTTGAAATTCAAACCAAATTTGACCTAAATTTGATGAACTTTGAAGCGATACATTCGTTATATTAGATTTATTGTAATGTGATTTAACTACTTTTGTGCCTTACATGTTGAAAAAGTAACCTAATAACTTATTATTTCAAGATTCAAGTGAATTACTTGCGTTGAAATTCAAACCAAATTTGACCTAAATTTGATGAACTTTGAATCATTACTTTCGTTATATCAGATTCATTGTAATGTGATTTAACTACTTTTGTGCCTTACATGTTAAAGAAGTAACCAAATAACTTCTTATTTCAAGATTCAAGTGCATTACTTGCGTTGAAATTAAAACCAAATAGGACTTAAATTTGATCAACTTTAAAACGTTACATTTATTATATTTGATTCATATAAATGTTATTTAACTACTTTTGTGCCTTACATGTTGAAAAAGTAACCAAATAACATCTTATTTCAAAATTCAAGTGCATTACTTGCGTTCAAATTCAAACCAAATTTGACCTAAATTGGATGAATTTAGAAGCGATACATTCCTTATATTAGATTCATTGTAATGTGATTTAACTACTTTTGTGCCTTACATGTTGAAGAAGTAACCAAATAACTTCTTATTTCAAGATTCAAGTGCAATACTTGCGTTGAAATTAAAACCAAATATGACATAAATTTGATCAACTTTAAAACGTTACATTCATTATATTTGATTCATATAAATGTTATTTAACTACTTTTGTGTCTTACATGTCGAAAAAGTAACCAAATAACTTGTTATTTCATGATTTAGGTTAATGAAATTGCGTTGAATTTCAAACATAATTTGACTTAAATTTTAAGAAATTTGAAATGTTACATTCGTTATATTAGATTCATTGTAATGTGATTTAACTAGTTTTGTGACTTACATGTTGAAAAAGTAACCAAATAACTTTTTATTTCAAGATTCAAGTGAATTACTTGCGTTGAAATTCAAAACAAATTTGACCTAAATTTGATGAATTTTGAAGCGATACATTCGTTATATTAGATTCATTGTAATATGATTTAACTACTTTTGTGCCTTACATGTTGAAAAAGTAACCAAATAACTTATTATTTCAAGATTCAAGTGAATTACTTGCGTTGAAATTCAAACCAAATTTGACCTAAATTTGATGAACTCTGAAGCGTTACATTCGTTATATTAGATTCATTGTAATGTGATTTAACTACTTTTGTGCCTTACATGTTGAAGAAGTAACCAAATAACTTCTTATGTCAAAATTCAAGTGCATTACTTGCGTTGAAATTAAAACCAAATAGGACTTAAATTTGATCAACTTTAAAACGTTACATTCATTATATTTGATTCATTTAAATGTTATTTAACTACTTTTGTGCCTTACATGTTGAAAAAGTAACGAAATAACATCTTATTTCAAAATTCAAGTGCATTACTTGCGTTGAAATTCAAACCAAATTTGACCTAAATTTGATGAACTTGGAAGCGTTACATTCGTTATTTTTGATTCAATGTAATGTGATTTAACTACTTTTGTGCCTTACATGTTGAAAAAGTAACAAAATAACTTCTTATTTCAAGATTCAAGTGCAATACTTGCGTTGAAATTAAAACCAAATATGACTTAAATTTGATCAACTTTAAAACGTTACATTCATTATATTTGATTCATATAAATGTTATTTATTTACTTTTGTGCCTTACATGTCGAAAAAGTAACCAAATAACTTGTTATTTCAAGATTTAAGTTAATGAAATTGCGTTGAATTTCAAACATAATTTGACTTAAATTTGAAGAAATTTGAAATGTTACATTCGTTATATTAGATTCATTGTAATGTGATTTAACTAATTTTGTGACTTACATGTTGAAAAAGTTACCAAATAACTTTTTATTTCAATATTCAGGTGAATTACTTGCGTTGAAATTCAAACCAAATTTGACCTAAATTTGATGAACTTTGAAGCGATACATTCGTTATATTAGATTTATTGTAATGAGATTTAACTACTTTTGTGCCTTACATGTTGAAAAAGTAACCTAATAACTTATTATTTCAAGATTCAAGTTAATTACTTGCGTTGAAATTAAAACCAAATATGACTTAAATTTGATCAACTTTAAAACGTTACATTCATTATATTTGATTCATATAAATGTTATTTATTTACTTTTGTGCCTTACATGTCGAAAAAGTAACCAAATAACTTGTTATTTCAAGATTTAAGTTAATGAAATTGCGTTGAATTTCAAACATAATTTGACTTAAATTTGAAGAAATTTGAAATGTTACATTCGTTATATTAGATTCATTGTAATGTGATTTAACTAATTTTGTGACTTACATGTTGAAAAAGTAACCAAATAACTTTTTATTTCAATATTCAGGTGAATTACTTGCGTTGAAATTCAAACCAAAATTGACCTAAATTTGATGAACTTTGAAGCGATACATTCGTTATATTAGATTTATTGTAATGTGATTTAACTACTTTTGTGCCTTACATGTTGAAAAAGTAACCTAATAGCTTATTATTTCAAGATTCAAGTGAATTACTTGCGTTGAAATTAAAACCAAATATGACTTAAATTTGATCAACTTTAAAACGTTACATTCATTATATTTGATTCATATAAATGTTATTTATTTACTTTTGTGTCTTACATGTCGAAAAAGTAACCAAATAACTTGTTATTTCATGATTTAGGTTAATGAAATTGCGTTGAATTTCAAACATAATTTGACTTAAATTTTAAGAAATTTGAAATGTTACATTCGTTATATTAGATTCATTGTAATGTGATTTAACTAATTTTGTGACTTACATGTTGAAAAAGTAACCAAATAACTTATTATTTCAAGATTCAAGTGAATTACTTGCGTTGAAATTCAAACCAAATTTGACCTAAATTTGATGAACTTTGAAGCGATACATTCGTTATATTAGATTCATTGTAATATGATTTAACTACTTTTGTGCCTTACATGTTGAAAAAGTAACCAAATAACTTATTATTTCAAGATTCAAGTGAATTACTTGCGTTGAAATTCAAACCAAATTTGACCTAAATTTGATGAACTCTGAACGTTACATTTGTTATATTAGATTCATTGTAATGTGATTTAACTACTTTTGTGCCGTACATGTTGAAGAATTAAACAAATAACTTCTTATTTCAAAATTCAAGTGCATTAGTTGCGTTGAAATTAAAACCAAATATGACTTAAATTTGATCAACTTTAAAACGTTACATACATTATATTGATTCATTTAAATGTTATTTAACTACTTGTGTGCCTTACATGTAGAAAAAGTAACCAAATAACATCTTATTTCAAAATTCAAGTGCATTACTTGCGTTGAAATTCAAACCAAATTTGACCTAAATTTGATAAACTTTGAAGCGTTACATTTGTTATTTTAGATTCAATGTAATGTGATGTAACTACTTTTGTGCCTTACATGTTAAAGAAGTAACCAAATAACTTCTTATTTCAAGATTCAAGTGCATTACTTGCGCTGAAATTAAAACAAAATATGACTTAAATTTGATCAACTTTAAAACGTTACATTCATTATATTGATTCATTTAAATGTTATTTAACTACTTTTGTGCCTTACATGTTGAAAAAGTAAGCAAATAACATCTTATTTCAAAATTCAAGTGCATTACTTGCGTTGAAATTCAAACCAAATTTGACCTAAATTTGAAGAACTTTGAAGCGTTACATTCGTTATATTAGATTCAATGTAATGTGATTTAACAACTTTTGTGCCTTACATGTTGAAAAAGTAACCAAATAACTTCTTATTTCAAAATTCAAGAGCATTACTTGCGTTGAAATTAAAACCAAATTTGACTTAAATTTGATCAACTTTAAAACGTTATATTCTTTATATTTGAATCATTTAAATGTTATTTAACTACTTTTGTGGCTTACATGTCGAAAAAGTAACCAAATAACTTGTTATTTCAAGATTTAGGTGAATGAAATTGCGTTGAATTTCAAACATAATTTGACTTAAATTTGATGAAATTTGAAATGTTAAATTCGTTATATTAGATTCAATGTAATGTGATTTAACTACTTTTGTAACTTACATGTTGAAAAAGTAGCAAAATAACTTCTTATTTGAAGATTCAAGTGAATTACTTGCGTTCAAATTCAAACCAAATTTGACCTAAATTTGATGAATTTAGAAGCGATACATTCCTTATTAGATTCATTTGTATGTGATTTAACTACTTTTGTGCCTTACATGTTGAAGAAGTAACCAAATAACTTCTTATTTCAAGATTCAAGTGCATTACTTGCGTTGAAATTAAAACCAAATATGACTTAAATTTGATCAACTTTAAAACGTTACATTCATTATATTGATTCATTTAAATGTTATTTGACTACTTTTGTGCATTACATTTTGAAAAAGTAACCAAATAACATCTTATTTCAAAATTCAAGTGCATTACTTGCGTTGAAATTCAAACCAAATTTGACCTAAATTTGATGAACTTTGAAGCGTTACATTCGTTATATTAGATTGATTGTAATATGATTTAACTACTTTTGTGCCTTACATGTTGAAAAAGTAACAAAATAACTTCTTATTTCAAGATTCAAGTGAATTACATGAGTTGAAATTGAAACCAAATTTATCTAAATTTGATGAACTTTGAAGCGTTACATTCGTTATATTAGATTCATTGTAATGTGATTTAACTACTTTTGTGCCTTACATGTTGAAGAAGTAAACAAATAACTTCTTATTTCAAAATTCAAGTGCATTACTTGCGTTGAAATTAAAACCAAATATGACTTAAATTTGATCAACTTTAAAACGTTACATTCATTATATTGATTCATTTAAATGTTATTTAACTACTTTTGTGCCTTACATGTAGAAAAAGTAACAAAATAACATCTTATTTCAAAATTCAAGTGCATTACTTGCGTTGAAATTCAAACCAAATTTGACCTAAATTTGATAAACTTTGAAGCGTTACATTTGTTATTTTAGATTCAATGTAATGTGATGTAACTACTTTTGTGCTTTACATGTTGAAGAAGTAACCAAATAACTTCTTATTTCAAGATTCAAGTGCATTACTTGCGTTTAAATTAAAACCAAATATGACTTAAATTTGATCAACTTTAAAACGTTACATTCATTATATTGATTCATTTAAATGTTATTTAACTACTTTTGTGCCTTACATGTTGAAAAAGTAAGCAAATAACATCTTATTTGAAAATTCAAGTGCATTACTTGCGTTGAAATTCAAACCAAATTTGACCTAAATTTGATGAACTTTGAAGCATTCCATTCGTTATATTAGATTCAATGTAATGTGATTTAACAACTTTTGTGCCTTACATGTTGAAAAAGTAACCAAATAACTTCTTATTTCAAGATTCAAGAGCATTACTTGCGTTGAAATTAAAACCAAATTTGACTTAAATTTGATCAACTTTAAAACGTTATATTCTTTATATTTGAATCATTTAAATGTTATTTAACTACTTTTGTGGCTTACATGTCGAAAAAGTAACCAAATAACTTGTTATTTCAAGATTTAGGTGAATGAAATTGCGTTGAATTTCAAACATAATTTGACTTAAATTTGATGAAATTTGAAATGTTAAATTCGTATATTAGATTCATTGTAATGTGATTTAACCTTTTGTAACTTACATGTTGAAAAAGTAGCCAAATAACTCATATTTGAAGATTCAAGTGAATTACTTGCGTTCAAATTCAAACCAAATTGACCTAAATTTGATGAATTAGAAGCGATACATTCCTTAATTAGATTCATTGTAATGTGATTTAACTACTTTTGTGCCTTACATGTTGAAGAAGTAACCAAATAACTTCTTATTTCAAAGATTCAAGTGCAATACTTGTGTTGAAATTAAAACCAAATATGACATAAATTTGATCAACTTTAAAAACGTTACATCTTTATTTTGATTCATATAAATGTTTTTAACTACTTTTGTGCCTTACATTTTGAAAAAGTAACCAAATAACATCTTATTTCGAAATTCAAGTGAATTACTTGCGTTCAAATTCAAACAAATTTGACCTAAATTTGATGAATTTAGAAGCAATCATTCCTTATATTAGATCATTGTAATGTGATTTTAACTACTTTTGTGCCTTACATGTTGAAGAGTAACCAAATAACTTCTTATTTCAAGATTCAGTGCAATACTTGCGTTGAAATTAAAACAAATATGACATAAATTTGATGAACTTAAAACGTTACATTCATTATATTTGATTCATATAAATGTTATTTAACTACTTTTGTGCCTTACATTTTGAAAAAGTAACCAAATAACATCTTATTTCAAAATTCAAGTGATTACTTGCGTTCAAATTCAAACAAAATTTGACCTAAATTTGAATGATTTGAAGCAATACATTCCTTATATTAGATTCATTGTAATGTGATATAACTACTTTTGTGCCTTACATGTTGAAGAAGTAACCAAATAACTTCTTATTTCAAGATTCAAGTGGATTACTTGCGTTGAAATTAAAACCAATAGGACTTAAATTTGATCAACTTTAAAAACGTTACATTCATTATATTTGATTCATTTAAATGTTATTTAACTACTTTTGTGCTTACATGTTGAAAAAGTAACCAAATGACATATTATTTCAAATTCAAGTGCATTACTTGCGTTGAAATTCAAACCAATTTGACCTAAATTTGATGAACTTGGAAGCGTTACATTCGTTATTTTTGATTCAATGTAATGTGATTTACTAGTTTTGTGCCTTACATGTTGAAAAGTAACAAAATAACTTCTTATTTCAAGATTCAAGTGCAATACTTGCGTTGAATTAAAACCAAATATGACTTAAATTGATCAACTTTAAAACGTTACATTCATTATATTGATTCATATAAATGTTATTTATTTACTTTTGTGCCTTACATGTCGAAAAAGTAACCAAATAACTTGTTATTTCAAGATTTAAGTTAATGAAATTGCGTTGAATTTCAACATAATTTGACTTAAATTTGAAGAAATTTGAAATGTTACATTCGTTATATTAGATTCATTGTAATGTGATTTAACTAATTTTGTGACTACATGTTGAAAAAGTAACTAAATAACTTTTTATTTCATATTCATGTGAATACTTGCGTTGAAATTCAAACCAAATTTGACCTAAATTTGATGAACATTGAAGCGATAATTCGTTATATTAGATTTATTGTAATGTGATTTTAACTACTTTTGTGGCCTTACATGTTGAAAAGTAACCTAATAACTTATTATTCAAGATTCAAGTGAATTACTTGCGTTGAAATTCAAACCAAATTTGACCTAAATTTGATGAACTTTGAATCATTACTTTCGTTATATTAGATTCATTGTAATGTGATTTAACTACTTTTGTGCCTTACATGTTAAAGATAACCAAATAACTTCTTATTTCAAGATTCAAGTGCATTACTTGCGTTGAAATTAAAACCAAATAGGACTTAAATTTGATCAACTTTAAACGTTACATTATTATATTGATTCATATAAATGTTATTTAACT
>JAPHNG010000608.1:0-69389 GCA_027405835.1 Asclepias syriaca
AGAAATCCTGAGTCCATAACTGCCGCTGAGGCTGAGGCCATTCCTATCGCCGAAGCTGAGGTGCACACTGGGAGTCCCAGCCCTTCATGGCTTCGGCCGGGGTTCAAGCTACCTACTGAGGAGGAAGCCTTACGAGCATTGCCCTCTAAAATTTCTGCCAGGACTCCTCCCCTCAACAACCTTCATTTCAACAATATGTATGCTGCATCTTTTCTTGGAGGTACCATCTTGAACAGAGCTGCGGACGCAGAGAGCTTGGCCGGGATGGGTGAGATGGGAGTTGAAGAAGAGGCTACTAATTGGGTTGGTGCTTTGATAGCTCGGGTAAGTATCATCCTTCATCTTTTGCTTCTCTTTTTCCTTAAGCGTTATGAAGTATCTTTTATAACCTTTTTTTTAACAGGTTTCCTCCTTAACTCTTTACATTTCCAAGTCTCGAACTTCGGAGCAAACCGAGCGAGCAGTAGCCTACAAAGAGTGGCGGGTGGTCAATGAGCCTCGCTTGGCTGCTCTGGAGTCAGAAGTGGCTGGTCAAGCTTCCCGTTTTGAGTTGGTCAATTCTGAGAAGCTCAAGATAGCTAGCGAGATGGCGGAGTTGAGGGAACGGCTGATCAAGGCAGAGGAAAAGAATGCGAAGTTGCAGGCTGCCAACAATGATTTGAATTCAGATAGGGATGAGGCTTGTGTCTAGTCGGATCTCCATGCAGGAGGAGTTGGAGCATTGCCGATCTGAGGATTTCAAGAAGAAAATAATTGATGACTTCAAGAGTTCTCCTGTATACCATGAAGAGATTGGTCGTGAGGCCGGTTCCTTCTTGGACAAAGGATGCATCCATGTCATCCGGCAGCTTCATCCCTATTTTGAGGACAATCCCTTCTCCTGCAAGCATTTAAATCCAATTTTGACAACGATCTGTGTAGGCAAGGAGCAGACTTCGTTCCCTTTACTGCTGAAGAATTGGAGGCACTTCGTGAACGGGATGAAAAAAGAGGGAAGCCTTTTTGGAAGCCACCTCAGCCTACTACTCCTTCCTTCTAGGATATGTTGGACGAGGGTTCAAGTTCTGCTGCCTCTTGAAGATCTTGTACTTAAATTTCTGATTGTAGATTTTTGCTTCTTTGTAAACTTTGTACTGTCTTGAAAACTTCAATAGAATACTCAAGTTCTTTATGCCTTTGTTTAATTTTTTCCAATTTGTCGAAACTTTCCAACTTGATACTTCTCGATCACAAGGTTGCGTACTTGATAATTTTATTTTCTCCAAGTTCTTCAACTCGACACTTCGTAACCACAAGCCATTGCATGGCATTTTAATTTTTCCAAGT
This sequence comes from Asclepias syriaca, assembly GCA_027405835.1. Classification (NCBI taxonomy): domain Eukaryota; kingdom Viridiplantae; phylum Streptophyta; class Magnoliopsida; order Gentianales; family Apocynaceae; genus Asclepias; species Asclepias syriaca. Next base: position 1,327 of record JAPHNG010000608.1, read on the forward strand.
TTTTTCCAACTTGGTACTTCGTAACCACGAGTTTTCACTTGTGGTAGCTTTTTCTTCCAAGTTTCTTTTAACTTGGTACTTCGTAACCACGAGTTTTTACTCGTGGTAGCTTTTTCTTCCAAGTTTCTTTTAACTTGGTACTTCGTAACCACGAGATCTCACTTGGTGGTAACATTCTTACTCCTAGGACTGATCCCAGTACTTCGTAACCATGAGATTTTACCTAGTGGTGATATTTTTGCTCCTGAGACTAATCTCGGTACTTCGTAACCACGAGATTTTACTCAATGGTGATATTTTCATTTGTCAAGTTCTATCTTTATTTCAAAATTTCAATAGGATGCTTTCCAAAGCTGTTCAAAAAACTCATTTCCAAGATGACTTGGTACTCAAAACAATACTTTCTAGGTGCTATTTATACATAGTATCTTTTCAAGTGATTTGCGTGCCAGGGGTTTGGTAGGAGAATACCGTCTTTGTTCATGAGCTTATAAGTGTCGGGCCTTACTTTGTGTCTCACGAGGTACGGTCCTTCCCAGTTCAGAGTCAATTTGTTTGCTTTTATATGCATCGCCGTGCCTTCTATCTTTCGGAGTACCCAATCCCCAATCTTTATTGGTCACTTGAATACTTTCTTATCATGGGCTTTTTTGGCTTTTTGCTTGAATGACTGCGATCTTAGGTGGCTTGCTATTCTCCTTTCCTCTAGCAGATCTAGTTCTATACCTCTTCTTTCTTTGTTGACATCTTTGTTGTACATCGATACTCTTGCTGTGGGTAATGCGACTTCGGCTGGAGCTACTGCTTCGGATTGCCCATAAAGCTGGGTTCAACTCATCAGTCCATTTATTGGATTTTCCTTCCAAGTTATTCCTTAGGGCCATTTGTAACAATTTGTTAGCAGCTTCTGCTTGACCATTCCCCTGAGGGTGTGCTACTGATGATTTTCAATGTTTGATGTACCCTTTGACATTCTGCGATGAATTTGGTTGAAAATTGAACTCCGTGATCGGTAATTATTGCCCTGGGTATCCCGAAACGGCATAGGACATTTTCTCGGAAGAACTTAGAAATATTTTCCTCTGTTGGATGTGTGAGGGCTTTTGCTTCTACCCATTTTGAGAAATAATCCACCGCCACTACCAAGTATTTATATCCATTTCTTGTTTTCGGGAACTTTCCTATTAGATCCATACCCCACATGTCGAATAACCATGCTGCCACCACCAGAGTTTGTTCAATGGAAGGCAGATGTGGAATAGTTCCAAAGATATGGCATGTCTCACATTTCTTGACATATCTTTTGGCATCCTCTCTAAGCGTTAGCCAGTAATACCCTTGGTTGATTACTCTTTCAGCTAGAGCTCGGGCACCGGGGTGTCCTCCACATACTCCCTTGTGTATCTCGGCGAGCAGCTCGTTGACTTGAGGTGGAGGAATGCAACGAAGTAAAGGCCTTGAAAAAGACCTTCTATACAATACATCTTCATGAATTGTGTACCTCGTAGACTACCGTCTGATTTGTCTGGCCCGAGTAGCATCGTTTGGGAGGCTCCCTTGCTGAATGAAATTCTTTATTTGGTCATTCCAATTTCCAAAGTGGAACGTAGGCATTGAATTAAGTCTGTTTCTTTCGTACTTGTTGCTGCTCTTTCTATAGGGATGCCTTCCTCGTTTGGAGTTTCTCCATAGGCAATTTTTGCGAGTTTATCTGCTTGCTGATTTTCTTTTCTGCTGATCAAAGATAATGTGAAAGGGCAGAACTTCTCTCTCCATTTTTTGCCTCATCTACATATGTTTGTAGACCCTCCGATTGTACTGCATAGGTGCCTTGGACCTGATTTACTACCAGCTGTGAATCGCTGTATACCTTCAAAGATTTTATGTTAGCTCCATGGGCCCACTCTAATCCAATCAGCAATGCTTCATACTTCGCTTGGTTATTCGAAAGATGGGGCTTTAATTTGATGGCCCGCATTTCGGTGTATTCTTTGTTGGGCGAAGTTAAGATAACGCCTGCTCCGACTCCGCTGGAGTTGACCGCTCTGTCCACTCTCATTTCCCATGGTTCTTTTGTTGGCTCAGCTACTTCTATGCTTAATTCCGTGAAGGACCCCTCTGTGAGGAAGTCTGCAAGAGCCTGTGCCTTGATTGTTGTTCGGGGCTTAAATGTGATTTCTTGCCCGCATAATTCAATAGACCATCGCAATATTCTTCTAGATTGATCCAGTTTATGAAAAGTTTACTTTAGCGGGGCATTAGTGTAGACCACAATAGGGTGAGATTCGAAGTTTGGTCTGAGTTTCCGTGTGGCAATCACTAATGCGTACACTAGCTTTTCAATATTTGAACACCTGGACTCCGCATCATTCAGGACTTTCCTGAAGAAGTATACAGGGTACTGCTTTGTTCTTTCCTCTTTTATTAATACTGATGCCACGATCAAATCTGAGAAGGATAAGTATAGGAAGTGTGTTTCCCCTGTGCTTGGAGGTCGTAGCAGGGGAAGATCTAACAGATGGTCCTTCAGACTTTTCCAAGAATGGCTGCATTCTTGAGTCCACGCAAAATCATTCTTCAAATTCTTCAAGGCTTTGAAGAGTGGAAGGCATTTCTCCGCTGACTTTGAAATGAAGCGTCCTAATGCAGCAATACACCCGTTTAGCCTTTGGATGTCTTTGACACATCGGGACTTGGTGAGCTGTGCTATAGCCTCTAATTTCTCTGGATTGGCTTCGATTCCTCGCTCAGATGTCATAAAACCCAGAAATTTACCAGACTTCACTCCAAAAGTGTACTTCGTCGGGTTGAGCTTGAGGTTGAACTTCGCCAGGTTGGAAAAGGTTTCTTCTAGATCTTCTAGGTGCGAAGTACCATGTTTGGTTTTGACAACCATATCATCGACATATGCTTCTATGTTCCTTCCAATTTGGCTTCGGAGGATGTGATTCATCATTCGTTAGTATGTGGCCCCTGCATTCTTCAATCCGAATGGCATAACATTATAGCAATATATGGCCCCTACAGCTCGGAACGAAGTATGTACCTGATCACTTGGCTTTATTTTTATTTGATGGTATCCTGATGATACGCGAAAATCGTATCACATTTTTAGCATGTTTTTATATATGTTTTAATGTGAAATTGAGAGTAAATTGACAGTAATTGTTTACTATTTACTTGATTTCACGGTTTTTATGATTTTGGAAGTGTCAGGTGAAAAGTAGACGAAAACAGCAACTTTTGGGGCAAAAACGCAATTTTTGGAAAAGTTGACCCGGTCAAAGGTCCAGGACGGGCGTCCCGAACCCGGGACGGGCGTCCCGACCCAGTCAAACCGCCGGGACGGGCGTCCTGACCCGGGACGGGCGTCCCGAACCTGGTCAACGAATCAGGACGGGCGTCCCGAACCGGGACGGGCGTCCCGAACCGCCAGAAGCTGTCCCACATCGAATTTTTCAGAGATTTTCACTCCTGGAAGCTGCTATAAATACCCTAGGCCTCCAGCAGTTGAATTCATCCCTCTCCACTCGATCTGAGTCATTTAGTGGTGTCTAGTGTACAATTCTCTCGTACACAACTCACTCAGAGACTCAGATCTCAGTTTTCTTTCTTGTTAGTGTTTGCTCTAGTTTTTGAGAATTAGTCTCAGATCCTAGGTTTCTATAGATAGGTTCGTTTCTGGTATTCATAGAATACCCGGGATTTCGTTAGGAGATCCTAAGAGGGCTCTAGGCGTTCGAAGAGTCAGTCCACAGGGCTGGGCTTAAGCCGAGAGTCGAAGGTAAAGCCCAGTTACTAGGCTGAGGAAGCGTCCTCCGAAGGCTCTGTCAAATAGAGTCGGGTCGGCAGTACGACATACAAAGGAGCACAGTCCCACGGCAGTGACTACGTAAAGGGTGATTTCTTTATGGCATTGGTCCCCCCGGTCCCTCTCTTTATATGTTGTTACTGTGTCTGTCCAAATACTTATTTTGAATATCAGACTATGATTGTTATGAATATGTTTTATGTGTTGAAGTTGTTATGTTTTTCCGGAAATAGCCACCTGCTAAATATTCATTATGTCTGCATGTCTAATAGCTTCTTTTAAACTAAAGTTGAGGTTATAGACAATTCCTAACCACGGTCTATTCATAACCTGTTTAGTTTAACAGCCATCAATTAGTATTGGTGTCTGCCATGCTAGATAAAATAACATGCTGATCACCTTGTATGTTAGAGTAGTCTAGGAAGGCTGAGTAGAGCGTTATGCCAGCGATTACGAGCCTTCAGAGTGATCCCCGAAAGTGACATAGGGCTTTCATATCTGTCTCTGTTCGTACCGTGAGTAGGGCCGTTTACCCTTGATGAGTGAGGGGGCGGTAACATAGAAACTCAGATGTGGTAAACCTTTAGACACAGAACATAATTGCATTCCAGGCTAAGATATATCTAAAACACTCGAATGTAGGTCAATCAACATATAGGAACAGTATAACATAAAATCAGAATTTATCTTTAAAACACTTCTAGGGTTAATTAGACTTGAACCTAGTGGAGAATGGATCACCCTCTCATCAAAGAATTTGATGAAGATTGCATAACTGGATCATAAGATAAGAGTTAGGATAAGATGCTAGTTACTACTAAGCCGTTGCCACTTCCCTGGGAGTACGATAATTAAAATCGTAGATACTTTCCAATAGACTAGCTACACGATAGGTACTCTGCCTTAGATTCTGGCTGATTAAGTGACACCATAAGACTAAACGTGACAATTAGTCAATCACAGTCCTTAGTTAATCATAATCGACATAGGGTAAAATAACACCTATTTAGTAAGTCAACCGGAATCCACCCATCAGATTTTTGGCGCCGTTGCCGGGGAAATATCATAATGAATTTAGGATTCCTGATCAAAATTCTAGAGACTTATGATAGGTAACGGTAGTAACCTAGACTTTAGACCCAACACTTGTCTTATACCAGTTAGACAATCAATTTCCGAAATATAGGGTTATCATAACTAATTAATTTTAGATAATATCTGGAATTAAGACACTTAGGATAATCAAATTTTAGAAAATCATTCTAGAACCATATTAAGGAAATTTACCTGCTTTCTAAATTAAACATAAAAAGAAAAAAAAATTGTTAAAAATTTAAAATCCCAAAAAGAATGTATCTTTCTTGCTCAACGGTGAGTTGTTCCTTTTCCCTTTTAGTTGTTTTCTTAGTTACTCTGTTTCGTGTTTTTTTTTTTCTTTATTTAATTTCGAAAAAAAAATAATAAAAATGGAAATGAGAATAGAATATTTTTCTGAGTTGTCAATTTTTGGCTAAGGTTTTAATCTGGAAGAAATATCATTGTGGAGTTTTCTTAGGTCATGCTTAGTCTATTAGACAGAATCATGAAATAAAATTTTCTTTAATAGACAGACCTCTGAGTATTCTAATGAGAAAGGATGTTCCTTTTGATTGATGATAAATGCATGAGATTGTTTAAACCGAAAGGAATTACTGCACCCATTATGGCATCACCTGATTGAAATCTGCTTTTTGAATTAATATGTGATGTAATGATGTAGTAAGAATTGTTTTAGGACAGAAACATGATAAGAAAGTTCACATATGATAAAATTCCGATCTTATCTGGTCTTATCTAAAAACAATAGGTTTCCTGTGAAAATAATTACATCATAGTAGTCGTGGAACATTTTTTTCAAAATGGCCTGAGCCACAGGCATTACCTACTAATGATGTTAAAGTCATGTGCAGATTCTATGAGAAATTGTTTTCCAGATTCAGAGTGCCAATGTCTTAGGAAGAACCGTTGAGTCTATGTATCTAATCTGTGAAGTCTGCCAAGTACCACACTCTAGCCGGGATTGCTATGGGAATGACTGACCATTCCAAAAGAGGTAGGAGTAGGTTACTGCAGAATGCTGCTCCAATGGGAAATGCATACAATCCTAGCTGGAGAAATCATACGGGATTTAGCTGAGGAATAATTCAGAAGCTGGAAACATTCAAAAAGACACCACCACAGCAAAACCCCTACTCGCAGAATCAATAGATGAGATACTGGCAACAATTAAAGCCAGACCAGTGCAAGCAAGTGATCTACCAAGTGGTATCGAAGGGTAGGGAAAGGATATAGAAGAATTTGGCGTTGTATCAGGAGCATAGCAATGGAGGAGCTTGCATTCCCTGCATACCAATCAGCTGTGAGAAACTTCCCCGAGGAAGTCTCAAATACTTGGGCCCAGATCTACACAACTGGAGCCCCCTACCACCACAGCTTCGCCAAAACTTCAGGTATCTTTTCTTCCATTCGAGACTTGCATGCAATACCTTTACTAACATTGGCAGGAAGGCACACAAATCCCAAGAAATTTCATTCCTAGACACGTTCCTCCTGGACACGTTGCTATGATTGTGAGGAATCTTACAAATAAGTCGAGGAAGCAGTCCGTGGGGCTCGAGCCATTCAATGAATAGGCCACTACCTAGAGCTCGACGATGAAGGATCGAAGCTGACATCATCCTTTCCAGTATCTAGAGCTTACAGAGTCAAGAATGCCTCAGCAATAGCACATGGCTAAGTGGTAGGTGAAGAGCCAATTGATAGATCATAGAAGACCCTTCTGCTCGCGACATGAAGGGAGTTTTCTAATCCTCATATTCCTTTATTTATTTATTTTGTGTCTGTTTTGTTATTTCTATTATCATTGTTGTTTTGTTGCGTTATTTTCTCTCTTACCCTTAGTTAGTCAAATAAGTGTGGGGTAAGAGTTCTTTATTTTGTTTTCATTTCTTCTTGTTTTCAAATAAGTGTGGGGTAATTAGCTATGCATGAACACTGAGGACAGTGCCAAACTTAAGTGTGGGGTAGCAGTGCACGGTGCACTGTAGGCAGTTTGAAGCAGTTTGAAAAAAATTTTCGCATGCTTTTGCTTGTTTTCCCCGTATTTTCACACCCTTCCAAAATTTTTTTCAAAATCTTTCCGTCTTTCAGACTTCTAAATGCAATATGCTTGGTTAAACAAATTGCTTATGTCTGTGATATGTAGGTAGTATGTTATGGTTAGTAGGAGATAGTTGATAGCTATCTTGGACTGATTGACTAGAAATAGGGAATTCCTGATAACTGAGCACAACCTTGTCTGGATTAGAGACCTCAACCAATTGCCTATTTGAGACTTAACTAGATAAAACTAGACCAGTTGTGGATATATTGGCAGTTAGAATGACTAGATGAGACTCTGAGCTAAAAGTGAAAAGAACTTAAGGAAATTAATTATAATAAGGGTAGTTTGCCAGCGGCCTTCGCTACTCGAGCACCACTCCTTCGGGGAATTTAAAGCCTGATGCCCTAAGGCCGTGTAGGTCTGGGAGTCATCGGAGTGGGACTCGTTACATGGGTAGTTGGAGTTGACGTGTTCTAAGCAGACTCGAAATACCCTGAATCTATAAAGAATATAATTAAGTGCTGAAACATTAAAAATCTGATCACCAAAGCTCAGAACTCAGAAAGCTATCTGTTGTCAGTATGTCTAGCGATAGGTCGAAGGGTTATCTGGTAACAGTTAAGATAAGAGTTCATTGTGTTGACTATCTGGTCTGGACTAGTACACACACACACATCAGGAAGACCTTATGACTAAGAGAAAGGTTCAACCTAGTTGTTGATTTATTTTCTGCCTGATCATAACAAGCTACTAAAAACATCTGAGACCTTGTCATAGCAACCTAACCAGTCAGACCTGTGTTAAGAATTGTCTGAAGAATTTTTGGAATAAAAACATGACTAGGAATTTAAGTGACTGCACTACGGTTTAGAATCACTAACTCCATGTAGACTTTGCTTGAGGACAAGCAAAAAGCTAAGTGTGGGGTTATCTGATACGCGAAAATCGTATCACATTTTTAGCATTTTTATATATGTTTTAATGTGAAATTGAGAGTAAATTGACAGTAATTGTTTACTATTTACTTGATTTCACGGTTTTTATGATTTTGGAAGTGTCAGGTGAAAAGTAGACGAAAACAGCAACTTTTGGGGCAAAAACGCAATTTTTGGAAAAGTTGACCCGGTCAAAGGTCCAGGACGGGCGTCCCGAACCCGGGACGGGCGTCCCGACCCAGTCAAACCGCCGGGACGGGCGTCCTGACCCGGGACGGGCGTCCCGAACCTGGTCAACGAATCAGGACGGGCGTCCCGAACCGGGACGGGCGTCCCGAACCGCAGAAGCTGTCCCACATCGAATTTTTCAGAGATTTTCACTCCTGGAAGAAGCTGCTATAAATACCCTAGGCCTCCAGCAGTTGAATTCATCCCTCTCCATTCGATCTGAGTCATTTAGTGGTGTCTAGTGTACAATTCTCTCGTACACAACTCACTCAGAGACTCAGATCTCAGTTTTCTTTCTTGTTAGTGTTTTGCTCTAGTTTTTGAGAATTAGTCTCAGATCCTAGGTTTCTATAGATAGGTTCGTTTCTGGTATTCATAGAATACCCGGGATTTCGTTAGGAGATCCTAAGAGGGCTCTAGGCGTTCGAAGAGTCAGTCCACAGGGCTGGGCTTAAGCCGAGAGTCGAAGGTAAAGCCCAGTTACTAGGCTGAGGAAGCGTCCTCCGAAGGCTCTGTCAAATAGAGTCGGGTCGGCAGTACGACATACAAAGGAGCACAGTCCCACGGCAGTGACTACGTAAAGGGTGATTTCTTTATGGCATTGGTCCCCCCGGTCCCTCTCTTTATATGTTGTTACTGTGTCTGTCCAAATACTTATTTTGAATATCAGACTATGATTGTTATGAATATATGTTTTATGTGTTGAAGTTGTTATGTTTTTCCGGAAATAGCCACCTGCTAAATATTCATTATGTCTGCATGTCTAATAGTTTCTTTTAAACTAAAGTTGAGGTTATAGACAATTCCTAACCACGGTCTATTCATAACCTGTTTAGTTTAACAGCCATCAATTAGTATTGGTGTCTGCCATGCTAGATAAAATAACATGCTGATCACCTTGTATGTTAGAGTAGTCTAGGAAGGCTGAGTAGAGCGTTATGCCAGCGATTACGAGCCTTCAGAGTGATCCCCGAAAGTGACATAGGGCTTTCATATCTGTCTCTGTTCGTACCGTGAGTAGGGCCGTTTACCCTTGATGAGTGAGGGGGCGGTAACATAGAAACTCAGATGTGGTAAACCTTTAGACACAGAACATAATTGCATTCCAGGCTAAGATATATCTAAAACACTCGAATGTAGGTCAATCAACATATAGGAACAGTATAACATAAAATCAGAATTTATCTTTAAAACACTTCTAGGGTTAATTAGACTTGAACCTAGTGGAGAATGGATCACCCTCTCATCAAAGAATTTGATGAAGATTGCATAACTGGATCATAAGATAAGAGTTAGGATAAGAGGCTAGTTACTACTAAGCCGTTGCCACTTCCCTGGGAGTACGATAATTAAAATCGTAGATACTTTCCAATAGACTAGCTACACGATAGGTACTCTGCCTTAGATTCTGGCTGATTAAGTGACACCATAAGACTAAACGTGACAATTAGTCAATCACAGTCCTTAGTTAATCATAATCGACATAGGGTAAAATAACACCTATTTAGTAAGTCAACCGGAATCCACCCATCACCTGAAAAGGCGTCCATGAAGCTTAGAAACTCGTATCCCGCTGTTGAATCTACCAGTGCGTCAATTTGAGGCAGCGGGTAGCAGTTTTAGGACAGGCCTTGTTGAGGTCGGTATAATCCACGCACATCCTCCATTTCCCAGTGGATTTTTTGACCATTACTACGTTAGCCAGCCATGTGGGGTACTTTACCTCGCATATGAATCCTGCTTTCAAAAGTTTATCTACCTCTTCCTTCATGCCTTGTATTTTCTCCTTCCTGAATTGTCTGGATTTCTGTTTTATCGGGCGGCAAGTCGAGCTTATTTTCAGTGAGTGTTTAGCAATGGAGGTGTCAATACTTGGCATATCCTCTGTACACCAGGCGAAGCTGTGTTGATGATCTTTTAAGAACCTGATATGTATTGCCGGAGTTGATCCGGCATCTCCCTTCCAATTTTGATAAGTTGCTGATGATAGTTCAGATTTATTGCTACTTCGTCAAACTCTCTCTCTCGCGATACTTCGATGACTAGGTCGCAGATTTGTTTTTCCAGTATTCTTTGTATCCTCGGGTCATGATCTTCCGTCACTGAATTGATGTACCTGGCTTCGGTGGGAGAATCTCTTTTCCTTTTTATCTTCATAATTTGCCCTAGCAGACTTCGTGGGCTGCTTTTCACAAAACCAACACCTCGCGAAGTGTTGAACTTCACTTGTTGGTGAGATGTAGAGATTACTAAGTCAAAAGTGGCGTGGAAAGGTGTCCCCACTATGACATTGTAGGGGGATTCCAAGTCCACAACATTGAACTTGATTTCCTTTGTTCGTGCTTTGTCCCCTTTGCTGAGGGTGACTTGTATCCTTACTATTCCTTTAACTAGTACCTTATGTAACTTGATCACCCTCTCCCCTTTATCCTTCTACTGTTGCATACCGACAACATACTCTTTCAAACATCCTTCTTGGATGAGCCTTTCAATTGCTCTTTTCAGTTGGAAGCATTCGTCCGTGGTATGACCGTAGTCTCTGTGGAATCCACAGAACTTGGTCTTATCCCGTGTGGAGAAAGAATGCGACTTCATTAGGGCCGGATCCCTTACTTCGTATTTCTCTTTGATTACTGTTATCAAACTTTCCTTTGGAACATTCAAAGGCGTGAAAGTTTCAAATTTCTTACCTTAATTTTTGTCTCTTCGTTCGGAGAAGCTCGAGGCGACATCCCTTGGATGCTCGTGTTGCTTATCCTTCCTTTTTGTGGTGGATTCGAGCGCACTGCTTTCAGCTAATGCTACTTTTCAAGCAACGCTGAACATTTCACCAATGGTTTCTGGATTTCTCAGCTGAAGCTCGGTGTATAGCATCCTAGATTTGAATCCTCCTTCGAAACAGGTGATGATAGTGTCTTGGCTAATTCTTTCGATGTTATCGTAAGTTTTCTTGAATCGTTCCAAGAAGGAGAGTAGAGTTTCGTCTTCTCGCTTTTTGACGTTAGCCAAGTCCCCTCTCGTTTTCGGTATAGTTCCTGCAGTACTGAATTTGTCCAGGAATACTTTCTCCAAGGTATGCCAAGAATCAATGGTACCTGCTTTTAGAGATGTGAACCAGGTCAGAGCTTCGTCGGACAGAGTGCTCGGGAATGCTTTGCATAAGATGGCTTCATCATTTGTGACTAGCCCAATGGCCAATTTGTAGCGGCACATGTGCTCGAGGGGTCGAGATAGCCTTGAATATAGGACGAACTACTGAATTTTGAGGCTTGAATCGGGGGAGACATTTTGGACCCACTTGGTGAAAGGTCCCAATTCAATCGACCTTGATTTATGAACTTTAGTCGTGTTCTTTCCTTTCTCCAAACTATATTCAGGGGAACGCTTTCTGGCCCCTCTTTTATGAACAGGTTTCTAGGAATGATGACTTTCCCCTACTTCGCCGACCGTTTGTTTTCTGCCAGTTCGTGTTCCACGCCTTTCATCTCTTTTGGTGGCTGTTTATGTTTGTTGTGGAAGTTCCGAGGGATCCCCCGAGAATCCTGGAGGGGGTAGATCCGCATCGGCTTTTTGAAACTCAGCCCTCAACTTTAACCATTATTGTGAAAGCTCTTGATCCTGTTTTAATTATTCATTTTCTCTTTGCAACCTCTGCAACTCTTTTACTGTATCCTCAGTTCTCTTTGAATTGAGTTGTTCTCTAAGATCCTGAAAACGTCTGGAAGCTTCTTGATGTGGTCCCAATCTTTTCGAGACGGGATGTCGGCTGGAACTAGGTGAGGACGAAGAATGTGATATTCTTGTCCCAGTTCCTCGGAATGATGATTGTCGGACAGTGCGTCCCTCTCCTGAATGTCTAGACATTTTGATTTATGAAGGAAAGATGAATATCCTGGCTGGAGTTCCCGGTAATGGAACCAAACTGATTTTGCAAAAATCTGTCAGGGGTAAAATAGTAATTTGGAAGGCTGGGAATTCAGGAAATGTTGAATGGATGGGTCTTTGGGAGATTTTTGAATTGGTCAGAGTCAACAAAATCGATACTTGGGGGGGGGGGGGGGGGGTGGCCCTTCGGCGAGCTATAATTCGTGAAGCGGTACTCCGTGGAGCGGCGCTTGGGTGACAGTACTTCGCGATGTTGCGTACCTACAAAACAAGTAAGTTCGATGGGGGTGTATTCCCCACGAACTCTCCGATGCTTAAGTCAGTAGAGTATTATGTGAGTATTTTGGATATCTGGAATCTGTCTTACCTTATGTTCAGATCCACCTTTTATAAGGGTTTGTTTTGAGGGTCTCATTTATTCATGAGTTTCCCGTTGGAGTTTTGGGTTGTTTTGACCGTTGTAGAGAACAGGCCTTGAATATGGTATTTAACGAGTGGAAACGTCTGCTTTTTATGAGGCCCAAGAATTTGGACTTATGACGTCCGGTGAGGTCAGGGACAGTTATTACGTGGTAAAATTACCTATTTGTCCCTGAAGTATTTTTCTGGATGTTCAATATATATATATATATATATTATATTATATTTTGAGTTTCTAGCCAAAAAGTAAAAGGAGTAGCAGATAATATTTATTCTCAATCACGTTTTCTCTTTACATCATCGTATATATGTAATGTAAATTCTTTTATTTAAGGGTAATTTAGAAAATTTATATTATTCTATTATTTATTTATTATTTAAAATAGATAATTATATTATTCTATCATCGTATATTATTCTATTATTTATTTATATTAAAAGAATGAAATCGAATGAAATTATAAAAATTAAAAAATTTAATGGATGAAATTTACCAATTTACCTATAAATATATAATCATATATATATATATATATATATATATATATATATATATAATATATTATATTGATCCGTCAAAAAATTGGTAAGAATATATTTGAGGGTAAAAAGGTAAATGTGACTCCAGGAATCTTTGAGAATCCCGAAGTATGGGTGACCTGTAAAACAGAGAAAGTTCGGTGGCGACTTGGATCCTCGTGAACTCTCCGACGATCAAGTCAGTGTGGTACTGAATTGGTAACTGTTTAGGATATCTGGGATTGAATGCCTTACCTTTGTCCATTTCCCCCCTTTTATAGCCTTCTTAGTGGAAGGTGGTGGAAGAGAGGATGGGATCGTGTTTACCTCGCTCGTGGGCTTTTCTGAGGTTGCCGTTATGGGAAACGATCTTTATTAGTGGGAGAGTGGGAATCCACGATTGGGATGAGTAGAGTTATGCGCTCCACTTTTTACGCTTGTGATTTGACTTTGAGTCAAACCGCGAAGTATGCAGTACTGTGCGGTTTTGTCCGCTGTGTAGACACTTCTACCCCTGGCAGGTGTCTTTTTCCTTTCAGTGGCCCCTCAGCGAAGTACGACACTGCTTGGTGTGGACTTCGCTGAATAGACCTGGTTGCTGGGCTTTCTACCGGGTTCCCAGTTTTTACCAGCGGGTATCCGATGGCGATGGTCGCTTTCCTAAAATTCTGCTGCGGTTAGCAGGCTTTGGCCAGTGGGAGATTGCGTGTGGACGGGGTGTTTTTAGGGTTTCTGATGGTGACGGGTGTCGCTTCACCTTCTGACTTTGTCATGAGTGCTAAGTTGTCAGTCCCAGAGCGCCTTTTAGCATGCCCGAGGCGTTGATCTCTGGAAACAATCATGACGATTTGTAAGTAACTTTCCTATAACCGTTTTAAACCTCCTTTTCTCTACACATCTTTTACTTTCTTCTTCCTTTATCAGACTTTTTTTTTCCTCAAAATCTGCTTCTGCCATTACTGTCGTGCAAGCTTTCTGAAGATTCCTCGTCTTTGTTCCCGTCGCAAGTTCAGTCTCGTATCCTCCATCTCAAACGTCTGTGATAACCAAAAAGGTACGTTTTATCTTTCTTGTTGTAAGTAGTCTGTAGTTTCCATCTCCTTATTGGCGTTTTTCTTTACGTTTTGGTCTGGCCTTTCTGTAAGAATGTGGCTTTTGCTTTGAGCAGTGGTGGTGAGTGCTTATGCCCTTGCTTGCCTATTTTCTGGGCTTTTTATGTATGTGGGGCTTTAAAACTGGTGTAGAACTTAGGCTGTTTTGGTTTGCTTTTTCTTTTTTGGGCTGTTATGGCCGGGGGTTAGTTTAGATATGATTGTAGGTTGTTTCTAGGTGGTCCTTGAATGGTGTTTTGAGCTCTGAACTTCTGCTCGCAGGTAGGCAATGGCTGACCAATACAGAGATGTGGCCAGAGAGGAAGTTTTCGAATTGATGGCTGAGGGTTTTGGGGACCCTTTGCCTGCTCGCGAAGTACCATCCATGGTGGCTAGAGAAGACTCTGCTGCCGCTTCTTCTGGGCCCGTGGTGTGTGGGACTTTAGGTACGGACTTCCCCTTTTACCGAAGTAAAGTTGCCTATGACCAACTTAAGAAGTGTATATAGGCTTTCTGTACCCTTTGAATTAGGTAGGATGTCTACTAAACGTATCCCTCTTCCCTTAGCTCACTTCGAAGTAGGACTTAGGTTACCCATGGATCCAGCCTTTGTAGATTTTCTTGTGTTTGTCCGTATACAGCCCGGGCAACTTCACCCCAACGCAGTTCGAACCCTCTTTTCTTTGATTTTCCTGGGTCACCGTTTAGGCTTTGAACTTTCCATGAACATCTTGGGGATGTTCTTTTCCGCACTTCGCATGTACTATAATACTCTTTCACTTCGACCCCGTAGGAATAGGGTTCACCTTTTTGACTCCCCTCCTAACAAGGTGGATTTCAAAAGTAGGTGGGTGATGGTGGAGTCTAAGGTAGGCTTCCCTCTCGCCCTTGCGTTAATGAAGGTAGTCCATTGCCCCCAGTCCATCCTTCCTCCTTAGATCCATCTGAGAGGTCTTTTCTTGAGCTCGTCACTCGGGACTTAGGAGAAAGTTGGCATAGTCAGTCTCGAGTGTATTCTTCAGCAGACCTTTTAAGTGATAGGAGCTTAGAATGATGTGGCATAGGGGCGGGGTTGGAGCCTAGGAAAAGAGAGTTAGGCTTTGGACCCGAAGAGCCTAATGCCGAATGGACCATACACCCCGGGGGAGTCTTCTTCTTCCAGTGCGATTTGTGCACTCTGTCTACCCAGGGTTGTCAACCAAGCCGGGGTAACTTTTATGCTTTGTTCTTTTACTTCACTTCCTGTATGCCTTGCTAGGATACTTAACCCCTTTTCTCTTTTTTTTTTTGTTTTTTTTCAAAGCCTACTAAGTTCAAAGCGGCTTGGAAGGAACGTGAAGGGGGGAGGAGTGTCCGACAATCGCACTTGGACTCTCTCCCCCGCTTCCCACCTCGGTTGATTGACCGGGGTTCTGCTGGAGACACATTCCTGACCTACCCTTCCTCGGCAGGTCAGGCTCCATGTCGGGGTGGGGCCCCTTGACATCCAAGGGAAGAGGGGTCGCGAACGAAGACCTCCAGGTAGGCTCCTGTTGGACCTCGGAGGCCTCTCATCCGTGATCCCCTTGAATAGGCAGAGTTAATCGTTGATAAGGAGCAGCTCCGTCCCCGCCGGCATCAACGAACTTCATCTCCTGGCCCCTCGATGGAGATAATCCCCAGTCCTCCTGCCCCCGAAGTCATGCCTGGCGACACTTTGCCTGTGGAGGTGCGGGAGGAGATGCCGTCTACTTCGGCAACTGAGGGTGAAGAGGCTGAAACGGACCTCGGCTCGCCGTGGTTAAGGCCTGGGTTCATGATGCCCGAAGAGGAGGGGGCCCTGCGGGAGTTACTGAAATTACCCGCAGGACTCCTCCCCTTCGTAATCTTCGCTTCACGAATCGTTATGCGGCGGCATTCATTGGGGGAGCTATACTGGACCAGGTTGCCGACGTTGAGTCCTTGGCCGGTATGGGCGAGTTGGGGATTGGCGAGGCGACCAACAGGGCTGGTGCTCTCTGCCCGGGTAAGGGTGATATGCATAAATCATATCACATTTTTAGCATGTTTTTAGGCATAATTTAGGGTGAAATTGATAGGAAATCAGTCTTAATTGTTTGTTATTAAATCAATTTCACAGTTTTTGAGATTTTGGAAGTGTCAGGTGAAAAGTAGAAGAAAATGGCAAATTTTGGGGCAAAAACGCAATTTTCAGAAATTCAGAAGTCGGGGTGGGCGTCCCGAATCAGGATGGGCGTCCTGACCTGGTCAACAGGCCAGGACGGGCGTCCAGGACTTGGGACGGCCATCCTGACCTGGTCAATAGGCCGGGACGGGCGTCCCAATCCAGGACGGGCATCCCGGTTGCCTGGTCAAAGTCCCACATCAAAATTCTTGGAACAAATCACTCTAGAAAGCTGCTATAAATACTCCAGGCCTTCCTCAGTTGAAATCATTCCTCTCCGCTCGATCTGAGTCATTTAGTGACTTCAAGTGTACATTTTTCTCAAGTACATAAGTCACTTAGAGACTCGGGTTCAGTAGAAGTTTATTTTTCTTAGATAGTGTCTCATTTTCTTTGTTTCTGAGAATTAGTCTCAGATCCTAGGCTATGATAGATAGGTTCGTTTCTGGTATTCATAGAATACCAGGGATTTCGTTAGGAGATCCTAAGAGGGCTCTAGGCGTTCGAAGAGTCAGTCCACAAGGCTGGGCTTAAGCTGGGTATTAAGGTAAAGTCCAGCTACTAGGCTGAGGAAGCGTCCTCCGAAGGTTCTGTCGAGCAGAGTCGGGTCGAGCAGTACAACATATACAAGCAGTTGCTCCATCGGCGAGACTAAGTAAAGGGTGAATTCTTTATGGCATCAGTCCCCCTGTCCCTCTCTTTATATGTTTGTATTGTGTTCGTCCAAATATTGATTATGTATATTGGATTATGATTTCATGAGTATTTGTTATACATGTTGAAGTTCTTATGATTTTCCGGAAATGGCCACCTGCTTAATAATCATTATGTCTGCATGTCTGATGTAGTTTCTTTTAAACTAAATTTAGGGTTATAGACAATTCCTAACTACGGTCTAATCATAACCTGTTTAGTTTAACAGGCATCAATTTAGGAAGCATTGGTGTCTGCCATATTAGATAAAATAACCTACAGAACACCATGTTTGTTAGAGTAGTCTAAGTAGGCTGAGTTGTGCATTTATGCCGGCGTTAGGGCGAGCGGCATGATCCCCGAAGTGACATAGGGCTTTCATGGATGCCTTTAGCTCGAACTGTGAGTAGGGCCGTCATTAAGGTAGGGCGGTTTATCAGGTGACTCAGATGTGGTACACCTTTAGACTCAGTACATAGTTGCAATCCAGGCCAAGACATGTCTAAAATACTCGAAGATAGGTCAATCAACATGTAGGAACAGTATAACATAGAATCAGGACATTATCTGTAAAACACTTTTAGGCTTAAATAGACTTAAAGCTAGTGGAGAATGAATCACCCTCTCATCAAAGTTATTGATGACGATTGCATAACTGGATCATAAGATAAGAGTTAGGGTAAAAGGCTAGTTACTAGTAAGCCGTTACCACTTCCCTGGGAGTACGATATTTAATTTAAATAAAATCGTAGATAGTTTCCATAAGACTAGCTACACGATAGGTACTCTGCCTTAGGTTCTGACTGATTAAGTGACACCATAGAGACTAAATGTGATAATTAGTCAATCTCAGTCCTTAATTACTCATAATCAACATAGGGTAAAACAACACCTATTTTAGCATATCAGTCGGGAAACCATCAAAGGGACTTAACATTTTTCACTTTCTTTTGTTTTTAACTCTGTCTTTTCTTTTCAGGTTTCCTCTCTTCTTCTCTACATCTCCCGATCCCGCTCTTTGGAGGAGGATGGAAGGGCAACTGATGCGGAGTGGCAGGCGACTAACGAGCCACGCCTGGCAGCCTTGGAATCTGATGTGAAGGATCAGGCCACTCGTTTAGAGCTTGCTGAGTCTGAGAAGCTGCAGCTGACCAGCGAAGTATCCGACTTGAAGGAGCGGATGCTTAAGGCTAAGGAAGAGATAGCGGAGTTGCGGGCCGCAAGTACTCAGTTGAACATAGCCCGGGATGAAGCAGTTACGAGCCAGTTGTCTATTCAGGAGGAGCTCAAACACTGTTAGTCAGAGAGCTTCAAGAAGAATATTATAAACTACTTCCGGAGCTCGGCTGAATACCACGAAGAAATAGGACGTGAGGCTGGCTCCTTTTTGGACAAAGGCTGTGTTCACATTATCCGGCAACTCCACCCTCACTTCGAAGATAAGAGCGTCCTAGTGCGAGCCTACCAAGCAAACTTTGACAACAAGGTCTGCAGACAAGGGGCAGACTTCGTGCCTTTCACTGAAGAAGAGCTGGAGGCGCTCCAGGAAAGAGATGAAAAGAGAGGGAGGCCGCATTGGAAAACTCCTCAACCCTCTGCTCCAACCTTTTGGGAGATGCTGGATGGCTCTGGCTCAGCTTAGCTCTTTCCTTTTTTCTTTTTTCTTTTTTTTTTGTAAACAAATCGTTGTATCCCTTTTGATTAATGGAAGATCCATTTTGTTTAATCTATTGCTTTCTGTGAAATACTCTGAGTTATAACTTGATATAAAAAACTTTAAGTCGTAGCTCCGTACTTCGGGGGTGACTATCACCTTAACTTGTATTTTCAAGAATTTGAGTCGTAACTTCATTTAACTAAGACATAGCCTTAGAATCCTTCTCATGTCGTAACATGGTGCCTCGCTTAACTCAACCATAATGGTCACACGTGGTAATTTTATGACTTCCCAAGCAATAACCCGGTACTTCGTTTAACTCAACCATAGTTTTCACTTATGGTGACTTTATCTCTTCCCAAGCCGTAATCCAGTACTTCGGTTAGCTCAACCATAGTTTTTGCTTATAGTAATTCGAAATCTTCCCGAGCCATAGCCTGGTACTTTAATTAATTCGACTACAATTTTCTTATGGTAATTCAAAATCTTCCCGAGCCGTAGCCCGGTACTTAAATTAATTCCACCACAGTTTTCACTTATGGTAATTCAAAATCTTCCCGAGCTATAGCCCGGTACTTAAATTAATTCAACCACAATTTTCACTTATGGTAATTCAAAATCTTCCCAAGCTATAGCCCGGTAGTTAAATTAATTCAACCACAGTTTTCACTTATGGTAATTCAAAATCTTCCCGAGCCATAGCCCGGTACTTAAATTAATTCCACCACAACTTTCACTTATGGTAATTCGAAATCTTCCCGAGCTGTAGCCTGGTACTTAAATTAATTCAACCACAGTTTTCACTTATGGTAATTCAAAATCTTCTCGAGCCGTAGTCCGGTACTTTATTTCAACATTGTAAGAAAGATGAAGCAGATGTCTTCCGAGGCTAGCTCGATCTTTTTGGAAATAAAAGAAATCTTCCCAAGGCTGTCTTGGTACTAAAGCAAAAATACGTCACAGATATTATGCGTAATATTTCTTCAAATAGTTTGCGTGCCACGGGTTTGGTAAGAGGACGCCGTCCTTATTCATAAGGCGGTACGTACCGGGCCTTACTTCGCTCTTGACGAGATACGGACCTTCCCAATTTGGGGTTAACTTATTGGCCTGGGTGTGCCTTTCCGTTCCTTCAATTTTCTGAAGTACCCAGTCTCCAATTCTGATTGGCCTTTCGGATACCTTTTTATCGTGAGTCCACTTCATTCTTTCCTTGAATGATTGGGATTCGTTGCTCCTCTAACAAGTCAAGATCCATACTTCTCATTCTTTCGTTGTTTGCTTTGTCGTATATCACCACTCTCGCCGTGGGCACCGCGACTTCAGCTGTTGCAACAGCTTTTGAACCGTATACTAGTGCAAACGCTGTTTCACCGGTAGGGCCCCTAATCGAGGTGCAGACTGTCCATAGGGTGGGGTGCAATTCATCGGCCCATTTATTGGATATTCCTTTTAGGTTCCTCCGCAAAGCCCGTAATACCAGTTTGTTCGCGGCCTCTGCTTGGCCATTACCCTATGGATGTGCGACTGAGGACTTCCAATGTTTGATGTGTAACCGATGACATTCTGAGGTGAACTTGGCCAAATATTGAACTCCATGGTCGGTTACCACCGCCATGGGGACTCCAAAGCAGCATAAAACATGCTCGTGGAGGAATCTCGTGACATTCTCCTCTGTGGGATGCCTCAAGGCTTTAGCTTCGATCCATTTGAAAAAATAGTCAACTGCTACCACTAGATACTCGTAACCATTCCGCATTTTTTGAAATTTTCCCATTAAGTCCATGCCCCACATGTCGAATGGCCATGTTGCTATGACTGTGGTTCCCTCTATGGATGGTAACTGCGGTATATTTCTGAAGATTTGGCAGGTGTTACAATTTTAACATATCACCTAGCGTCATCCCGTAATGTTGGCCAGTAGTATCCTTGATTAATTATTCTCTCCGCCAGGGCTTGGGCCCCTGGATGTCCTCCACATACCCCCTCGTGCATTTAGGTGAGCAAGTCGCCCGCTTGGGACGGCGGGATGTAACGGAGTAAAGGTCTGGAGAAAGATCGTCGGTATAGGACATCATCATAGATAGCGTACCTGGCGGACTGTCGCTTTATCTGCCGCGAACGGGTTACATCTTTTGGTAGTGCTCCGTGCTGGATAAACCTCGTCATTTCGTCCACCCAGTCTTTCGATGCGCGTTGTATGGGTTGAATTAGACTCGTCTCTGTGGAGCTCGCCCTTGTTTCTACAGGGACTCCCTCCTCGTTGGGAGTCTCACCCGAGGCTATCTTTACCAAACGGTCTGCTGATTTGTTATCATTCCGGCTAACCAAGGATGGGTTAAAAGGAATGAACTTATCCCTCCATTGTCTGGCTTTTCAGCATAAGGCTTGAGGTTCTCCGAGTGTACAACATATGTGCCTTGAACCTGGTTTACGACGAGCTGTGAATCACTGAAAACTTTAAGGGCCGTTATGTTCGCGGCATGAGCCCACTCCATTCCCAAAAGCAGTGCTTTGTACTCCGCTTGATTGTTTGATAGACTAGCATCGAGTCTGGCAGCTTGCATCTCGGTGTATTGTCTATTTGCGGAGATCAAAATTATGCCGACGCCTACTCCACTGGCATTAACTGCCCCATCCACTCATAATTCCCAAGGTTCCATCATCTGTTAGCCTCACTTCTCCTTTGTGAATGATCCCTCTGCGAGGAAGTCGGCCATGGCTTGGGCTTTAATGGCGGTTCGAGGTTTAAACGTGATGTCTTGTCCACATAGCTCAATAGACCATCGGAGCAGTCTTCCTGACTGATCTAATTTATGAAAAACTACCTTAGCGGGGCATCGGTGTAAACGATAATTTGATGGGATTCGAAGTAGGGTCTTAGCATCCGAGATGATATTACCAGAGCGTACGCCAACTTCTCTATAATGGAGTATCTAGATTCGGCGCTGTTCAAGGCTTTGCTCACAAAGTAGACGGGGTATTATTTTGATCCCTCTTCTTTTATTAATACCGAGGCTATTACTGAATTGAAAACGAGAGGTACAAGAATAATATTTCTCCCGTGTCTAGGGACCGTAGCAGGGGTAGCTGAAACAGGTGGACTCTAAGGCCTTTCCACGCTTTGCTGCACTCTGGAGTCCATTGAAAACCATTCTTTGAACCCTTCAGCGTCTTGAAAAATGGCAGACACTTTTCTGCTGATTTCGAGACAAAGCGGCCGAGGGCTGCAATGCATCCATTTAGGCGTTGGACGTCCTTTACACACTGTGGTTCGGTAAGTCGGGCTACCGCTGCCAACTTTTCCGAGTTTTCTTCGATTCCTCGCTCGGATATCATGAACCCAATGAATTTTCAGAACTTATCCCCGAATGCACACTTTGTAGGATTCAATTTAAGGTTGAATTCGCCAAGCTTGAGAAAGTTTCTTCCAGGTCGTCCAGGTGTGATGCTCCGCGCTTCGTTTTGACCACCATATCGTCTACATAAGCCTCCACATTCCTTCCTATTTGCCATCAAAGGATGTGGTTCATCATCCGTTGATATGTGGCCCCTGCATTTTTAAGACCAAACGGCATGACATTGTAACAGTATATAGCTCCCACAGCTCGGAACGAAGTGTAGAGTTGGTCACTTGGTCTCATTTTGATCTGGTGATAGCCTGAGAAAGCATCCATGAAGCTCAAGAGTTCGTACCCCGAAGTGGAGTCGACGAGAGCATCGATCCGAGGTAGCAGATAGCAATCTTTGGGACAGGCTTTGTTGAGGTCGGTGTAATCGACGCACATCCTCCACTTTCTATTTGCTTTCTTAACCATCACCACGTTTGCCAGCCACGTGGGATATCTGACTTCACGGATGAAGCCCGCTTTTAGCAGCTTTTCTACTTCCTCTTTCATGCCTTGTACTTTCTCTTCCCCAAACTGTCTGGGCTTCTTTCTTACCGGCGGGCATTTGGCATTTATGCTAAGTGCATGTTCTGCCACCGAAGCATCAATGCCGGGCATGTCCTCCGTACACCAGGTGAAGCTATCTTGGTGGCTTTTAAGGAAGTCGATGATTTTATGTCGGAAGGGCACTGGGTATTTCTCTGCCAACCTTGACGAGTTGCTAAGGGTACTTGGGGTTGATGATTTCTTCATCGAACTCTCGGGTCCCAGATGTTTCTACGACCAGGTCGTAAATATGTTTCTCGAGGATTTTCTGTATTCTTTGGTCGTTATGGGTGATTACCGGATTGATAGTTGCAGTATCGTCTAACCTCTCCCTCTTCCTCTTGATTTTCATGATCTGCCCCAAAAGGCTCCGAGGGCTGCTTCTGACGAAGCCCACGCCCTGCGAAGTGTTGAACTTCACTTGCTGGTGAGAGGTGGATATCACGAGGTTGAATGCTGCATGAAAGGGAGTACCCAGTATCGCGTTGTACAGTGAATCTAGGTCCACAACGTAAAACTTTACCTCCTCAGTCCGCTGCCGTTCTCCCTCTCCGAGAGTTACTTGTATTCGAATAGTTCCTTTAACTGGTACCTTGTGGGTGGAGAACCCCTGAAGGACCATTCCGCTGGCCTTGAGGTCGGCATCCTTCAAGCCCATTTCCTTGAAACACTGGAGATACATGATGTTCTTGGCGGCTCCTGTATCAATAAGAATTCTCCTTACTATGCACTTGTCGATGCCATCCTTTGTCATTCGCGCTTTGAGAACAATGGGTGTGATTCTCGCCTCTTTGTTGTGCTCTATCTCCTCGTTTGAAAAGGAGATGACCTCACGTTGTACGAACTCCTATTCAGGAACGAGATACGATTTTGTGAGGTTATAAATCCTCTTTTTGATTTTCTTGACCGAGGAGATGTCGGGGCTGATCATATTGATCACTCTTTCACCCTTGTCTTTTTGTTGTTGCGCGTTGGCAACATACTCCTTCAGGCATCCCTCTCTGATGAGGCGCTCTATGGCCCTTTTTAGTTGGAAACAATCCTCTGTGGTATGCCCGTAATCACGGTGGAACCCGCAGAACTTGGATTTATCCCTGTG
Source organism: Asclepias syriaca (assembly GCA_027405835.1). NCBI lineage: Eukaryota > Viridiplantae > Streptophyta > Magnoliopsida > Gentianales > Apocynaceae > Asclepias > Asclepias syriaca. The sequence continues at coordinate 24,906 of JAPHNG010000608.1, forward strand.
ATATGCATAAATCATATCACATTTTTAGCATGTTTTAGGCATGATTTAGGGTGAAATTGAGGGCAAATTGGTCTTAATTGTTTATTATTAACTCAATTTCACAGTTTTTGTGATTTTGGAAGTGTCAGGTGAAAAGTAGAAGAAAATGGCAAATTTCGGGGCAAAAATGCAATTTTTTAGAAGTTCAGACTTCGGGGAGGGCGTCCCGAATCAGGACGGGCGTCCTGAATCAGGACGGGCGTCCTGACCTGGTCAATAGTCCAGGACAGGCGTCCCGAATCAGGACGGGCGTCCTGACCTGGTCAACAGACTGGGACGGGCGTCCCGGGTGCCTTGTCCAAGTCCCACATCGAAAATCTTGGAAAAATTCACTCCAGAAAGCTGCTATAAATACCCCAGGCCTTCCTCAGTTGAATTCATTCCTCTCCACTCAATCTGAGTCATGTAGTGACTTCTAGTGTACATCTTTCGAGTATACAAGTCACTGAGAGACTCGGGCTCAGTATAAGTTTTCTTTCTTTCTAGTTAGTGTTTCGTTTTCTTAGTTTCTGAGAATTAATCTCGGAACTTAGGCTTCGATAGATAGGTTCGTTTTTTGTATTCATAGAATACCCAGGATTTCGTTAGGAGATCCTAAGAGGGCTCTAGGCGTTCGAAGAGTCAGTCAACAGGGCTGGGCTTAAGTTGGGTATTAAGGTAAAGTCCAGCTACTAGGCTGAGGAAGCATCCTCCGAAGGTTCTGTCGAGCAGAGTCGGGTCGAGCAGTACGACATATACAAGTAGTTGCTCCATCGGCGAGACTAAGTAAAGGTGATTTCTTTATGGCATCAGTCCCCCTGTCCCTCTCTTTATATGTTTGTATTGTGATTGTCCAAATAATAATTATGTTTATCGGATTATGATTTTTATGATTATTTGTTTTATATGTTGAAGTTCTTATGATTTTCCGGAAATAGCCACCTGCTTAATATTCATTATGTCTGCATGTCTAATATGTTCTTTTAAACTAAAATTAGGGTTATAGACAATTCCTAACCACGGTCTATTCATAACCTGTTTAGTTTAACAGGCATCAATTTGTATTGGTGTCTGCCATACTAGATAAAATAACCTGCGGAACACCGTGTTTGTTAGAGTAGTCTAGGTAGGCTGAGTTGAGCGTTTATGCCGGCGGTTAGGGGCGAGCGGCATGATCCCCGAAGTGACATAGGGCTTTCATGGATGTCTTTAGCTAGAACCGTGAGTAGGGCCGTTAACCTTAGCGATGGGGCGGTTTATCAGAGATCTCGGATGTGGTACACCATTAGACTCAGAACATAGTTTCAATCCAGGCTAAGATATATCTAAAATACTCGAAGATAGGTCAATCAACATATAGGAATAGTATAACATAGAATCAGGACATTATCTATGAAACACTTTAGGCTTAAATAGACTTAAACCTAGTGGAGAATGAATCACCTTCTCATCAAAGTTATTGATGAAGATTGCATAACTGGATCATAAGATAAGAGTTAGGATAAAAGGCTAGTTACTACAAAGTCGTTACCACTTCCCTGGGAGTACGATATTTAACTTAATAAAATCGTAGATACTTTCCAACAGACTAGCTACACGATAGGTACTCTGCCTTAGGTTCTGACTGATTAAGTGACACTATAAAGACTAAACGTGACAATTAGTCAATCCCAGTCCTTAATTACTCGTAATCAACATAGGGTAATTCAACACCTATTTAGCATATCAGTCGGGAACGCATCAGATTTTTGGCGCCGTTGCGGGGGAAATATCATAATGAATTTAGGATTCCTGATCACAATTCTAGAAACTTATGATAGGTAACGGTAGTAACCTAGACTTTAGACCCAACACTTATCTTACGCTAGTTAGACAATCAATTTCCGAAATATAGGGTTATCATAACTAATTAATTTTAGATATTATCTGAAATTAAGACACTTAGGATAATCAAATTTTAGAAAATCATTCTAAAACCATATTGAGGAAATTTAACTACTTTCGAAAAAAAAAGAAAAAAAATTTTAAAATTTAAAACCCGAAAAAAAATGTATTTTTCTTGCTCAATGGTAAGTTGTTCTTTTCCCTATCTCTTGTTCTTTCTTAGTTGTTTTCTTAATTGCTCTCTTTTGTGTTTTTCTATTATTTCAAAGAAATTAAAATGGAAATGAGGATAAAATATATTTTCTTCTGAGTTGTAAAATTTTGGCTTAGATTTTTATTGGGAAGAAACTCCATTTTAGAATTTTCTTAGAGTCATACCGGCTTCATTAGGACGAGTTATGAAATAATTTTTCCTTAATAGCCAGACCTCTGAATGTTCTATTGAAAAAAGGATGTTCCTTTTGTTTTTCTGAAATTGCATGAGATCTTTTAAACCAAAAGGAATTACTGCACCCATTAAGGCATCACCTGATCGAAATCTGCCTTTTGAATGAATATGTGATGTAATGATGTAGTAAGAATTGTTTTAGGACAGAAACATGATAAGAAAGTTCATGTATGATAAATTCCGATCTTATCTAGTCTTGTCTAGAAATAATAGGTTACACTGATCACTCTGAGATATCGGTGTTCAATAAAACTAATGTTGAACCATAATTGATTAAGTTAAGTTTTGTTGTTACTTGAATTTGATATAGAATGAAGGGATAAGAAGAAGGGTTGAAAATCTAGAAAGCAAACCATTTGTCTAGATTAGAAAACCCCGAGTTAGAGGCTATTGTAATACTGATAAATTTTTGATGAAAACTTATTTGCATTGTTTGCTATGTATGATAAGTCTCATCTGTGGTTTATTGTTGTTGCAAATTATCTAGTCACTGAATGAGTTCCAAGTAAAGTGACTTATCAGCAAAAGAAGAAATTCTTCTCTGATTTGAAATATTACTACTGGGCAGATTTCTCTTCTATTTCAAATTTTTGCAGATCAGTTGATCAGAAGATGTATCTCGGAAGGCGAAGGCCACATGATTTTGAAGCATTGCAGGAATCTATGGGAGACCAATTAACTGCTATCAACACTGTTCGGAAAGTGTTGGAAGTAGAATCTTGTTGACCCACCATATTCAAGGATTTTGTATCTCTGATACAGTCCTGCGATGCTTGCCAAATAACAGGTAACACCTCTTCCAGAGATCGCCTACCCCAGCAAGGTATATAGAGTCTTGAAATCTTTAATATCTGAGGTATTGATTGAATCCTTTTCTCTTTCTTCCTTTGGAAATAATTACATCATAGTAGTCGTGGAACACTTTTCAAAAATGGCCTGAACCACAGGCATTACCTACTAATGATGTTAAAGTCATGTGCAGATTCTATGAGAAGTTGTTTTCCAGATTCAGAGTGCCAATGTCTTAGGAAGAAACGTTCAGTCTGTGTATCAAATTTGTGAAGTCTGCCAAGTACCACACTTTAGCAGGGATTGCTATGGGAATGAAATACGAACCATTCCAAAAAGAGGTAGGAGTAGGTCACTGCAGAATGCTACTCCAATGGGAAATGCATACAATCCCAACTGGAGAAATCAGACGGGATTTAGCTGAGGAATAATTCGGAAGCTGGAAACTTTCAGAATATACCACCACAGTAAAAACCCCTACCCGCAGAATCAACAGATCAGATACTGGCAACAATTAAAACCAGACCAGTGCAAGCAAGTGATCTACCAAGTGATATCGAACGGTCAAAGGATATAGAGGAATTTGGCATTGTATCAGGAGCATAGCAATGGAGGAGCTTGCATCCCCTGCATACAATCAGTTGTGAGAAACTTCCCGAGGAAGTTTCAAATACTTGGGCCCAGATCTACACCACTGGAGCCTCCTACCACCACGGCTTCGCCAAAGCTTCAGGTATCTTTTCTTCCATTCGAAAATTGCATGCAATACTTTCACTGACATTGGCAGGTGGGCACACCAATCCAAAGAAGTCTCATTCCTAGACACGTTCCTTCTGGACACGTTGCTACGATTACGAGAAACTTTGCAAATGATTTAAGGAAACAGTCCTTGGGGCTTGAGTCATTCCTCAAATGGATATGCCACTACCTGGAGCTCGACAATGAAGGATCGGAGCTGACATCATCTGTTCCAATATCTAGAGCTTGTAGAGTCAAAAACACCTCAGCAATAGCACATGGCTAAGGTGAAGAGCCAATTGACAGATCAGAGAAGACCCTTCTGCTCGCGACATGAAGGGAGTTTTTCTAATCCTCATATTCCTTTACTTTTATTTTCTTTATTTGTGTTCTGTTTTGTTATTTCCATTATCCTTCTTGTTTTGTTGCTTTATTTTCTCTCTTACCCTTAGTTAGTCAAATAAGTGTGGGGTAAGAGTTCTTTATTTTGTTTTCATTTCTTCTTGTTTGCAAATAAGTGTGGGGTAGTTTAGATATGCATGAACACTGAGGACAGTGTCAGACTTAAGTGTGGGGTAGCAGTGCACCGTGCACTGTAGTCTGTAGTAGTTTGAGAAAATTTTGCACGATTTTGCATGTTTTCCCTGTATTTTCACACCCTTCCAAAATTTTTCATTCTTTCAGACTTCTAAATGCAGTATGATTGGTTAAACATTGCTTATGTCTATGATATGTAGGTAGAATGTTATGTTTAGTAGGAGGCAATGTGATAACTATCTTGAACTTATTGATTAGGAATAGGGAATTCCTGATAACTGAGCACAATTTAGTCTGGATTAGAAACCTCAGCCAATTACCTTTTCAAGACTTAACTAGATTAGATTAGACCAGTTGTGGATGTATTGACAATTAGAGTGACTAGATGAGACTCTAAGCTAAAAGTGAAAAGAAACAAAAGAGAATTAATTAAATAGGGTAGTTTGCCAGCGGCCTTTGCTACTCGAGCACCACTCCTTCGGGGAACTTAAAGCCTGATACCCTAAGGTCCTGTAGGTCTGGGAGTCATCGGAGTGGGACTCGCTACATGGGTAGTTGAAGTTGACGTGTTCAAAGCAGACTCAAAATACCCTGAATCTATAAAAGAAAGAAAATCAATAAAAGCTAAACAATTAAAAATCTGATCACCAAGGCTCAGAACTCAGAAAGTCGTCTATTGTTAGTATGTCTAGCGACGGGTCGAAGTGTTATCTGGTAGTAGTTAAGACGAGAGTATATTGTGTTGACTATTTGGTCTAGACTAGTACACACACTACACATCAGGAAGACCTTGTGACTAAGAGAAGAGTTCAATCTAGTTGTTAAGTTGTTTTCTGCTTGATTATAACAATCTACTAGAGACATTTGAGACCTTGTCATAGCAACCTAACCAGTCAGACCTGTGTTAAGAATTGTCTAAATAATTTTTGGAATAAAAACATGACTAGGAATTTATGTGACTACACATATGATATAGAATCACTAACTTCAGGTAGAGTTTGCTTGAGGACAAGCAAAAAGCTAAGTGTGGGGTTATCTGATATGCATAAATCATATCACATTTTAGCATGTTTTTAGGTATGATTTAGGGTGAAATTGAGGGCAAATCGGTCTTAATTGTTTATTATTAACTCAATTTCACAGTTTTTGTGATTTTGGAAGTGTCAGGTGAAAAGTAGAAAAAAATGGCAAAAACGCAATTTTTCAGAAGTTCAGACTTCGGGGAGGGCGTCCCGAATTAGGACGGGCGTCCAAGACTCAGGACGGGTGTCCTGACCTGGTCAACAGTCCAGGACGGGCGTCCCGAATTAGGACGGGCGTCCTGACCTGGTCAACAGACTAGGACGGGCGTCCCGGGTGCCTGGTCCAAGTCCCACATCGAAAATCTTGGAAAAATTCACTCCAAAAAGCTGCTATAAATACCCCAGGCCTTCCTCAGTTGAATTCATTCCTCTCCACTCAATCTGAGTCATGTAGTGACTTCTAGTGTACATCTTTCGAGTACACAAGTCACTGAGAGACTCGGGCTCAGTATAAGTTTTCTTTCTTTCTAGTTAGTGTTTCGTTTTCTTAGTTTCTGAGAATTAATCTCAGAACTTAGGCTTCGATAGATAGGTTCGTTTCTGGTATTCATAGAATACCCGGGATTTCTTTAGGAGATCCTAAGAGGGCTCTAGGCGTTCGAAGAGTCAGTCCACAGGGTTGGGCTTAAGGTGTGTATTAAGGTAAAGTCCAGCTACTAGGCTGAGGAAGTGTCCTCCGCAGGTTCTGTCGAGCAGAGTCGGGTCGAGCAGTACGACATATACAAGCAGTTGCTCCATCGGCGAGACTAAGTAAAGGATGATTTCTTTATGGCATCAGTCCCCCTGTCCCTCTCTTTATATGTTTGTATTGTGATTGTCCAAATAACAATTATGTTTATCGGATTATGATTTTTATGATTATTTGTTTTATATGTTGAAGTTCTTATGATTTTCCGGAAATAGCCACCTGCTTAATATTCATTATGTCTGCATGTCTAATGTGTTCTTTTAAACTAAAATTAGGGTTATAGACAATTCCTAACCACGGTCTATTCATAACCTGTTTAGTTTAACAGGTATCAATTAGTATTGGTGTCTGCCATACTAGATAAAATAACCGCGAACAGCCTGTTGTTAGAGTAGTATAGGTAGGCTGAGTTGAGCGTTTATGCTGGCGGTTAGGGGCGAGCGGCATGATCCCCGAAGTGACATAGGGCTTTCATGGATGTCTTTAGCTTGAACCGTGAGTAGGGCCGTTAACCTTAACGATGGGGCAGTTTATCAAAGATCTCGGATGTGGTACTGATACGCGAAAATCGTATCACATTTTTAGCATGTTTTTATGTATGTTTTAATGTGAAATCGAGAGTAAATTGACATTAATTGTTTACTATTTACTTGATTTCACGGTTTTTATGATTTTGGAAGTGTCAGGTGAAAAGTAGACGAAAACAGCAAATTCTGGGGCAAAAACGCAATTTTTGGAAATGTTGACCCGGTCAAAGGTCCGGGACGGGCATCCTGACCTGGTCAAACCGCCAGGACGGGCGTCCTGAACCGGGACGGGCGTCCTAGACCTGGTCAACGAATCAGGACGGGCGTCCCGAACCGGGACGGGCGTCCCGAACCGCCAGAAGCTGTCCCACATCGAATTTTTCAGAATTTTTCACTCCGGGAAGCTGCTATAAATACCCCAGGCCTCCAGCAGTTGAATTCATCCCTCTCCACTCGATCTGAGTCATTCAGTGGTCTCCAGTGTACAATTCTCTAGTACACAACTCACTCAGAGACTCAGATTTCAGTAGAAGTTTTCTTTCTTTCCTTTTTGTTTTCGTTTTTTCTAGTTTCTGAGAAATAGTCTCAGATCTTAGGATTCTATAGATAGGTTCATTTCTGGTATTAATAGAATACCCGGGATTTCGTTAGGAGATCCTAAGAGGGCTCGAGGCGTTCGAAGAGTCAGTCCACAGGGCTGGGCTTAAGCCCGGGACGTAAGGTAACGTCCAGCTACTAGGCTGAGGAAGCGTTCTCCGGAGGTTCTGCCAAGCAGAGTCGGATCAAGCAATAAGGCATATACAGAAGCACGCTCCATCGGCGAGACTAAGTAAAGTGTGATTTCTTTATGGCATCAGTCCCCCTGTTCCCTCTCTTATATGTTACTATTGTTTGTCCAAATAACTATTTTTAATACCAGATTATGATTACTATGAATATTTGTTATACTTGTTGAAGTTATTATGTTTTTCCGGAAATAGCCACCTGCTTCATTATTCATTATGTCTGCATGTCTAATGAGTTTCTTTTAAACTAAAATTAGGGTTATAGACAATTCCTAACCACGGTCTATTCATAACCTGTTAGTTTAACAGGCATCAATTAGTATTGGTGTCTGCCATATTAGATAAAATAACCTGCGGAACACCCTGCTTGTTAGAGTAGTCTAAGTAGGCTGAGTAGAGATTTATGCCGGCGGTTATGGGCAAGCGGCATGATCCCCGAAGTGACATAGGGCTTTCATAGCTGTCTTTAGTAGTAGCCGTGAGTAGGGCCGTTTACCTTGGCGATGGGGCGGTAGCACAGATTACTCGGATGTGGTACACCTTTAGACTCAGAACATAGTTGCAATCCAGGCTAAGACATGTCTAAAACACTCGAATATAGGTCAATCAACACGTAGGAACAGTATAACATAGAATCAGAGCCTTGTCTAATAAACACTTTTAGGATGAAATTAAACTTAAACCTAGTGGAGAATGGATCACCCTCTCATCAACGTATTGATGAAGATTGCATAACTGGATCATAAGATAAGAGTTGGGATGAAAGACTAGTTACTACTAAGCCGTTACCACTTCCCTGGGTGTACGATAATTATTTAATAAAATCGTAGATACTTTCCAACAGACTAGCTATACGATAGGTACTCTGCCTTAGGTTCTGGCTGATTAAGTGACACCATAGAGACTAAATGTGACAATTAGTCAATCACAGTCCTTAATTACTCATAATCAACATAGGGTAAAAATAACACCTATTTAGTATGTCAACCGGAAACCCATCAGATTTTTGGCGCCGTTGCCGGGGAAATATCATAATGAATTTAGGATTATTGGCCACAATTCTAGAGACTTATGATAGGTAACGGTAGTAACCTAGACTTTTGATTAACACTTATGTTATACCAGTTAGACAATCACTTTCCTGAATATAGGATTATCATAACTAATTAATTTTTAGATATTATCTGAAATTAAGACACTTAGGATAATCAAATTTTAGAAAATTATTCTAAAACCATATTAAGGAAATTTACCTGCTTTCTAAATAAATTTTAAAATCCATAAAAGTATTTTTCTTGTTTTTTCTGCTTTACTCTCCTCTTTTTGTTATTTGTTATTTCTAACCAGATTTTGAACGCATAGATGAGGGGACACAGAGGCCAGGAAATTCTGGACGAATTCAATCCTTCCCCAGAGGTCCAACCAACCCCTGCTTCTCCCGAATACACCCCTGCTTCTCCCGAATACACTCCTGCTTCTCCCGAATATACCCCGAAATCTCCTGAGTATACTCCTGCATCCCCCACACCTAACGACCAACCACCTTCATCGGAGGGAAGCACCGACGCTTCACACCCAGCCTTGGCTGCCCGGGTAGATGCTATAACTCGCACGGTCCATGTTATGACCCAGACAATACCGGGCGGACTAAGACGATCACAGCAAGCTGTTCTAACCTTAAGTTCTGAAGTAACCCAACTCAGAACTTCAATAGAATGCCAAAATGTGCAGATACTCCGAGAGATAATGGAAATCTCAAGGGAACAAAGGAGCCAGCAGGAGGAGATGCGAATAATACGCAAAGAAATGCAAAGCATTCGAACAGAGCTGCAGGAGATCAGAGACAGGAGTCGTTAAAAAGGGAAGATTCTTTTACTTTTATTTTCAGCAATTAATTCGTTTGAACTGAAACTTGAATAATTGACCCATATTTTTCTATTTTTCAAACATTTTTAAAGGGTCCTTTATTTTCAACAATTTTCTTCAGACATTTTTATGAAAAGCGAAAATTTTGCAATTACAGTTTATTTTTCATTAACTAAATTGTATAAATTCAAATTTTTGTTTTTCTTGCTGAATTTAAATAGGAATAAAATTAGGGTAGTATGATTTTCGAAAAAGTGAGACTGAGGAATTTTTGCATAGAGTTTTTTTTTAACAACTTCTGAATTTCATTGGATAAACATGAAGCCTTGTTAACTATTTTTGGTATACTGAGATTTGCAGGAATTTAGAAAAAAAAAATTTCGGAATTGGCACGCGTCCCGAGGCAACCCGGGACGGGCGTCCCGAAGGCCTCCCCTTCTATAAAATCTCAATTTTTTCATTTTTCCCTCAAAACTCAATTCCAAAAATCCACCTCTCTCAAATAACTCTCTCTCTTTACCTTTGGCAAACTTTTCAAATTTAAAGTTTCAAATTTCCCTCCAAAATTTAAATTTTAAATTTCCTTCCAAATTCGAATTTCCCTCCAAAATTTGAATTTCCCGCCAAAAATTTCAAAATCTTTCCCTAGCCTAATTTCATCCTTTGGAATTCAAATTCACCTCCAGAATTCGAATTCGAACCTTCTTTCATACCTAAAACTCCCAAAATCTCTCAAACACTTTCAACCCAAATGGCTGCCAAACGTGCTCGTACCCATCCACTATGGCAGTTACCTCAGTGGCACATCCTTTTATGCTGTTTCCCTCCAGCACAGCATATCAGGAGAGATGCACTGGGTACATCGGACGCACGATACAGACGGGCAGACGTTGGACTGGGAGCAGCAGTACGGACACTGGGAGTAGAGGCTGAGGTTAGACGCATACTCGACGTACCACCTTACAGTCGAGTATTCATCGTCACAGAGCCCACGTACCTAGAGCTGGTATGTGAGTTCTATGCATCCTTTGCATGCCATCAGGAGCAGATCACATTCCGCTTAGGCGGAATAGATCGGTCGATGAGCATGGAGAGTTCGGCATCGCTTTGGGTATCTGGCAGAGAGAGGAGCTGGATACGCCCCCTACACCACAGCAGTTCGGGACTTCACTTCTGCAGATGTCTCCACTGCTTGGGCTCAGATCTGTATGACGGGTGTTCCCTACCAGCATGGCTTTGCGAAAGCCACAGGTATCTATCCTGCTCTTCGCTACTTACATGCCATTATTGCACACACTTTGTCAGGACGACGGACGGCCCCCGGGAATGTTACCCAGATGGAGACATTCCTCTTGGCCAACATGCATATGGGATCCACAGTAGAGATGGCTCGACTTATCACAGTCATCATGCAGGGTTTTGCTACGGACACTCGGAAACAGTGCCTGGGGCTCGGGCCATTCATCACCAGGATAGCCCGCTACCTGGAGTTGGACATAGAGGGCTCGGAGCTTACTCTGGTCGCCCCAACCACTATTCCCACAGACGTTACCATCCTACGGAACATGGGAATGGTTGTCCGGGATGCGAGCGGCCGCTACACCATCCACACAGAGCAGCCAGGACAGGCTTCGGCATCAGAAGCAGCTCCACCGCATATCCATCCATCCGAGACGTTCGTGCCACGTACTGCCTTCGAACGACACATGTCGCACGGATTGGCAGAACTATCGGCACGATACAATCGAGACATGGACCGGATCGACAGACGGCTAGCAATGATGGATGACAGGATGACAGACGACTAGCGGTGATGGATGACAGGATCGCCATGATCACCAGTAGGATTGAGGAGATACATCAGCAGACTGCCCGAGTAGCGGAGAACTTCGAGTTGACCTGACAGACCTTGGTCCACTGGATGGCGACCCGCCGGGTTCTTAGTCTCTCTCTCTTTCTTTCCTTTCTTTGGTCTTTGTTTTTTTTTTTTGTTCTATGTGTAAAGCATGTCTGGGCTGTATGACGTATGAATCTATGTATAAAATTTGATTTATATGACATACAGATTTGTTTATTTTATTATGTCTTATTTACAGAATCCTTTACTTTTTCTGTTTTATTTCTTGTTTTCAAATAAGTGTGGGGTAATTAGCTATGCATGAACACTGAGGGCAGTGCCAAACTTAAGTGAGGGGTAGCAGTGCACGGTGCACTGTAGCAGTTTGAAAAATTTTTCGCATGCTTTTGCCTGTTTTCCCTGTATTTTACACCCTTCCAAAATTTTTTCAAAATTTTTCAGTCTTTCAGACTTCTAAATGCAGTATGCTTGGTTAAACAAATTGCTTATGTCTATGATATGTAGGTAGTATGTTATGGTTAGTAGGAGATAATTGATAGCTATCTTGGACTAATTGATTAGGAATAGGGAATTCCTGATAACTGAGCACAACCTTGTCTGGATTAGAGACCTCAACCAATTGCCTATTCGAGACTTAACTAGATAAATTAGACCAGTTGTGGATATATTGGCAGCTAGAATGACTAGATGAGACTCTGAGCTAAAAGTGAAAAGAACTTAAAGAAGTAATTACAATAGGGTAGTTTGCCAGCGGCCTTCGCTACTCGAGCACCACTCCTTCGGGGAACTTAAAGCCTGATGCCCTAAGGTCGTGTAGATCTGGGAGTCATCGGAGTGGGACTCGCTACATGGGTAGTTGAAGTTGACGTGTTCTAAGCAAACTCGAATACCCTAAATCTATAAAGAAAATAACTAAGTGCTAAAACATTAAAAATCTGATCACCAAAGCTCAGAACTCAGAAAGTTATCTGTTGTCAGTATGTCTAGCGATAGGTCGAAGTATTATCTGGTAGCGGTTAAGATAAGAGTTCATTGTGTTGACTATCTGGTCTAGACTAGTACACACTACACATCAGGAAGACCCTGTGACTAAGAAAAAAAGTCCAACCTAGTTGTTGATTTGTTTTCTGCCTGATCAAACAAGCTACTAGAAACATTTGAGACCTTGTCATAGCAACCTACCAGTCAGACCTGTTGTTAAGAATTGTTGAAGAATTTTTGGAATAAAAACATGATTGAAATTAAGTGACTGCACTACGGTTTAAAATCAAACTCCATGTAGACTTGCTTGAGGACAAGCAAAAAGCTAAGTGTGGGTTATCTGATACGCGAAAATCGTATCACATTTTTAGCATGTTTTATGTATGTTTTAATGTGAAATCGAGAGTGTAAATTGACATAATTGTTTACTATTTATTTGATTTCACGGTTTTTGATTTTGGAAGTGTCAGGTGAAAAGTAGACGAAAACAGCAAATTCTGGGGCAAAAACGCAATTTTTGGAAATGTTGACCGGTCAAAGGTCCGGGACGGGCGTCTGAAACCGGGACGGGTGTCCTGACCTGGTCAAACCGCCAGGACGGGCGTCTGAACCGGGACGGGCGTCCTGACCTGGTCAACGAATCAGGACGGGCGTCCCGAACCGCCAGAAGCTGTCCCACATCGAATTTTTTAGAATTTTCACTCCGGGAAGCTGCTATAAATACCCAGGCCTCCAGCAGTTGAATTCATCCCTCTCCACTCGATCTGAGTCATTCAGTGGTCTCCAGTGTACAATTCTCTAGTACACAACTCACTCAGAGACTCAGATTTCAGTAGAAGTTTTCTTTCTTTCCTTTTTGTTTTCGTTTTTTCTAGTTTCTGAGAAATAGTCTCAGATCTTAGGATTCTATAGATAGGTTTGTTTCTGGTATTAATAGAATACCCGGGATTTCGTTAGGAGATCCTAAGAGGGCTCGAGGCGTTCGAAGAGTCAGTCCACAGGGCTGGGCTTAAGCCCGGGACGTAAGGTAACGTCCAGCTACTAGGCTGAGGAAGCGTTCTCCGGAGGTTCTGCCAAGCAGAGTCGGATCAAGCAATAAGGCATATACAGAAGCACGCTCCATCGGCGAGACTAAGTAAAGGGTGATTTCTTTATGGCATCAGTCCCCCTGTTCCCTCTCTTATATGTTACTATTGTTTGTCCAAATAACTATTTTTAATACCAGATTATGATTACTATGAATATTTGTTATACTTGTTGAAGTTATTATGTTTTTCCGGAAATAGCCACCTGCTTCATTATTCATTATGTCTGCATGTCTAATGAGTTTCTTTTAAACTAAAATTAGGGTTATAGACAATTCCTAACCACGGTCTATTCATAACCTGTTAGTTTAACAGGCATCAATTAGTATTGGTGTCTGCCATATTAGATAAAATAACCTGCGGAACACCCTGCTTGTTAGAGTAGTCTAAGTAGGCTGAGTAGAGATTTATGCCGGCGGTTATGGGCAAGCGGCATGATCCCCGAAGTGACATAGGGCTTTCATAGCTGTCTTTAGTAGTAGTCGTGAGTAGGGCCGTTTACCTTGGCGATGGGGCGGTAGCACAGATTACTCGGATGTGGTACACCTTTAGACTCAGAACATAGTTGCAATCCAGGCTAAGACATGTCTAAAACACTCGAATATAGGTCAATCAACACGTAGGAACAGTATAACATAGAATCAGAGCCTTGTCTAATAAACACTTTTAGGATGAAATTAAACTTAAACCTAGTGGAGAATGGATCACCCTCTCATCAACGTATTGATGAAGATTGCATAACTGGATCATAAGATAAGAGTTGGGATGAAAGACTAGTTACTACTAAGCCGTTACCACTTCCCTGGGTGTACGATAATTATTTAATAAAATCGTAGATACTTTCCAACAGACTAGCTATACGATAGGTACTCTACCTTAGGTTCTGGCTGATTAAGTGACACCATAGAGACTAAATGTGACAATTAGTCAATCACAGTCCTTAATTACTCATAATCAACATAGGGTAAAAATAACACCTATTTAGTATGTCAACCGGAAACCCATCAGGTACACCTTTAGACTCAGAACATAGTTGCAATCCAGGCTAAGATATATCTAAAATACTCGAAGATAGGTCAATCAACATATAGGAATAGTATAACATAGAATCAGGACATTATCTATGAAACACTTTAGGCTTAAATAGACTTAAACCTAGTGGAGAATGAATCACCCTCTCATCAAAGTTATTGATGAAGATTGCATAACTGGATCATAAGATAAGAGTTAGGATAAAAGGCTAGTTACTACAAAGCCGTTACCACTTCCCTGGGAGTACGATATTTAACTTAATAAAATCGTAGATACTTTCCAACAGACTAGCTACACGATAGGTACTCTGCCTTAGGTTCTGACTGATTAAGTGACACTATAAAGACTAAACTTGACAATTAGTCAATCCCAGTCCTTAATTACTCGTAATCAACATAGGGTAATTCAACACCTATTTAGCATATCAGTCGGGAACGCATCACCCTGGCGGGGTAAGACTGGGACCGCATCAGAGCAGGGTCCTGGACCCCGTATTTGTCTTTTATAACTACCATGAAGCTTTCCTTCGAGACGTTTAGAGGTGTGAACATCTCGGGCTTCTTAAATTGGCCTTTCTCCTTTTTCTCTGTGAAGCTCGAGGGGTTTTTCCAAAACTCAGAGTGTTTATCTTTTGACCCGGCCAAGTCTGGGGTGCTACCCTCAGCCAAGGTGACCTTTCGAGTGACATCAAACATCTCGCCTATGGTTTCTGGCCTTCTCAACTGGAACTCAGTATAAAGCATTATGGAGCGAAAACCTCCCTCAAAGCAAGTGATGACCGTGTCTTGGCTAATCCCCTCTATCTCGTCATAGGTCTTTTTGAATCGTTCTAGGAACGACAACAGAGATTCATCATCTCGTTGTTTGATGTTCGCCAGGTCCCCCCTCGTTTTGGGGATCATTCCCGTCGTGCTGAACTTATCTAGAAAGATTTTCTCCAAGGTGCGCTAGGAATCTATAGTACCTGACTTTAGGGAAGTGAACCATATGAGCGCCTTGTCTGTCAGGGTGCTTGGGAACGCTTTGCACAATACTGCCTCATCGTTCATGACTAGGCTCATGAGCGTTTGATAACGACATATGTGCTCATGGGGCCACGTTTGTCCAGAGTAAAGGACGAACTTCGGTAGTTGGAGAAATGGGTCAGGTGTTATATCCTGAATCCATTTGGTGAACGGACCTAGCTCGATCGATCTTGTCCTCTGGATTTTCGTCGAGCTTTTGACCTTCTCTAGGCTACGCTCGATGTACCGCTTTCTCTCGACGAGCTTCGAAGTGGGCTTGGAGGTATGGTGGCTTTCCCCCACTTCGCTGACTGCCGGGCACTGCTTTCTACCTGCCTGTACTCCGTGCTTCTCGGTCTTTTTGATGGCTGTAGTATGCTTGCTGACCATGGTGCGGGACCTTGGCGGCGGAGCGTCCGAGCGGACTCTTCCTCCATTCGGGAGTATCGGAGGGGTTAGGCCCTCTCTGACGTATTCCGCATGGAGTTGTTTCCACTACTCCGCGAGGTCTCGCTCCCTTTGAAGCCTTTCGACCCTCCATTGCAGCTCTTCCAATTCCTATGCGCGTCCGTCGTCAGTGGCTCATCTCTCGCTCAGCTGATCGCGGAGGTCGGCTGTTCTGTGGGGAGACCCATTGGGTCCCAGACATTCTAAAACGGACCGTCGATGGGGGTTAGCTGGCGCTGAGGAATGGGCTACACGGTGAGTCTCATGGAGAGACGTTGGGAGCGTCGTGTCAGGATGATTTCGTGATTCCCTGATGTTGGGACATTGTAACTCTTTAGGATCTAAGGAATAAAATCTTTCGTTCCCGGTAACGGAACCAAATTGATTCGTCAAAAATTGGTAAAAATATATTTGAGGGTAAAAAGGTAAATGTGACTTCAGAAATCTTTGAGAATCCGCGAAGGATGGGTGACCTATAAAACAGAGAAAGTTCGGTGGGGACGTGGATCCCGTGAACTCTCCGACGATCAAGTCAGTGTGGTACTGAATTGGTAACTGTTTAGGATATATGGGATTGAATGTCTTACCTTTGTCCATTTCCCCCCTTTATAGCCTTCTTAGCGGAAGGTGGTGGAAGAGAGGATGAGATCGTATTTACCTCACTCGTGGGCTTTTCTGAGGTTGCCGTTATGAGAAACGGTCTTTATTAGTAGAAGAGTGAGAATCCACGATTGGGATAAGTAGAGTTATGCGCTCCACTTTTACACTTGTGATTTGACTTTGAGTCAAACCGCGAAGTAGTGGTACTATGCAGTTTGTCCGCTGTGTAGACGGTTCTACCCCTGGCGCGTGTCTTTTTCCAATTCAATATATATATATATATATTTGAATTCCTCCTATAAGTGATAGGGAAGACGACGAGCAGATCACTGAGTAGTCCAGGCTGTGATGTTTAATTAATTTTCTACACCTAATTAAATGTAGTTTATTTAAACATTTATTAGTATTTCAATCATTTTCTTGGAATTGAATTAAAAAATTAGTATTATATATATATATATATATATATAATATTAAAAAAAGACATACACGCTAAACAAAAATTAATTAGCTAGAAGTCTTTCTTTTTTTATATATATATATATAATATTAAAAAAAGACATACACGCTAAACAAAAATTAATTAGCTAGAAATCTTTCTTTATATATATATATATAAAATTATAAACAAAAGAAAGAGACAGTGACTCACCACCTAACCAAAAGGCTAAACAAGAAATTTCCTTCAGATGATGAGAGTAAACGGACAAGAAATTATTTGCTGTAAAGTCTTCATTAATACTCATTTGTTCCAAATTGTAGGGCTAATTACAAACAATAATAAAACATTAGTCAATGATCTGAACATTATATATTCATTCATTCATATAATAATAAGAATTATTGCATGTTTTAAGATAAGTTAATTAATTATACATAGTTCACAAACAAAATTTCGAAATTGAAGGAAGAAATGGAGAGACAGGAAATGATTAATAATATATATATTTATCTCATCGATGTGTTGACATTAATATAAATTTCTTGAAGAATTAAGTTAACATATCACGAACAAATTCTTGAACTATAGGAGAGAAAATTGAGAAAGAATTAATGGAGGGCCAGGAAATGATGAATATCTACTCGGAAATTCCAATTCTTGTAGATCTTATGAAGCTAGGGGAAGATTCACGCATGACTTCTTCTATGAAGGATCAGATTATGATTCTTGAAGAAGGGTTTCAGTTTCTAGCTATTTATAAGGAGCTCTTGTCTTTAGCTAAACGTGATATATCTCGTATGGATGCAACAGAGAAAAGGGATGGGATTTTGAAGATTGGTGTTCTTGCATTGGATACCGGAGAATTCCAAGATTGGGACACACTTGTTTCTGAGTTGCTGATCCAAATCAACAGTTACAAACCATCTATCAGGGAAGACTGTTCTATCTTTTGTGAAGGTGTGTACATTGGTAAAATTTTAATTGCTAAATTCCTTCCCAAGTTCATGAAGTATATCGATATATCCATGTCCAAAGTTGTACAACTAAAAGGTGATATGATGAACCCTGATGAGAAGATGAAATTTGAAGCTTACAAAGAGAAATTGGATATGTTGAGAATAGTTTTTGATTATGTGAAAGAATTGAACACTGTTTACACGGATCTCTTATATACTCTTAATTCTTGGGTTTGGAACGTTGCTTATTTATGTCTTTTTTATTGGGTCCTCGACGAAAATATGGCCAGTGATGAAAAGAATGTAACTTTGTCCAAGTTCTACGATAATTTTTTCTTTTCTCATCCAACGGACACCGAGAGGTTTCTTAATTTCCTCAAAAAGAACAACATACCTGTGGAAGAACGTTGCAAAGTGGTTGGTGATGTTGTTTCTCCTGAGGTCACAAGAATGTGCCTTTCATATCTGAAAGTCACAAAGCCTTCAGTAGATAAATGTCACGAAACTTTTGCAGTTATTTCTAGATTTATAGAATCACTCCATCATAATTTGAGGACGTATCTACCCAAGGAGGCCATTGAAATACTAAGTGAAGCGATGACGTTCTTGATAGCATATGTCATGGATCCACCATTCACAGAGACAAAGGAAGGGCAGTTAGTTTTGAACCAAACTCAAGAAGCTCTCAAGGAGGCTGGAACTCTCATTATTTCGCTTGGTTCGGGCGAAAAGGATGAAACAGGCATTGTTTAAGCAACAAACTTCCTTCTTCATGATTTCTTTGATGTCGTTTTTACAATCAAAGCAGAGGTCAGAAAAGCATATTCCCTAATCTTTCTTGATCCATCTTTTAATTTTCCTAGATTTAATATACTCAATTTATTTGATTCAAGCATAGGAAAATTAAAAGAATTTGCTTCTTGCTTTCCAAACCTCCCAATTCTAACATTAGAAAGGGGATTAGTGGTTCTTAGAGATTTACTTCAAGCATCGAATTTGAAAGATAATTTTGTGCTAGAGTTGCAAAATGAACGCATAGGGTCAAAAGATCTTTGGACTCAAATTACTAATTTGGCATACCAAGTTGATAGAATCATTAGGTCAAATTCATATGAGAATGGTTTTGGAGTTTATATTTTTCTTCTTTTTAATATCCAAGAAGAAATTAAGCATCTTTTGCCCAAGGTCATGAGTATCAAGGATAAGCATGTTCAAGACTCTTATGAGAGTAGAAATGAAATGAATTTGAACCATACAATTCCTTTGAAATCTGATGTGGAAGAAATTGATGAAGTGGTTGTGGGTTTTGAGGATAAGGCAAAGGAGATAAGAGATTTGCTTACTTGTGGATCTGAAAAACTTGATATTATCTCTATCATTGGTATGGCGGGATTGGGGAAGACTACTTTGGCAAAGAAAGTTTATAATGATCCTCTAGTTAAGCGTCATTTTACCACATGTGCATGGTGTACCGTTTCTCAGTCATATGATAGTAAGAAACTTCTGCTTGATATTCTAAAAGATGTAATTGAGGTAAATGACAGTTTCAATGAAATGGAGGAAGAAGATTTAAGTGACAAGCTTCGAAAAATTTTGAAGGGAAAAAGGTACTTCATTGTTATGGATGACATTTGGGATGTTAGTGCATGGAATAGACTAAAGTTGTCATTTCCAGATGATCAAAATTATAGCCGAATTTTGTTTACCAGCAGAATCCACAGAGTTGTTTTGGATGCTAAGTCCAACGGCTTCCCATATTCTCTGAGTCCACTCTCAAATCAAGAAAGTTGGGAGCTTTTAGAAAGAAGGGTATTCAATAATAAAGGTATCTGCCCAATAAACTTTCTTAAAGATGGCAATCAAATAGCAACAGATTGCAAAGGGCTACCTCTGGCAGTTGTGCTAGTGGCAGGGCTTCTAAAGAAAGAAATTGACAATTTAGATTGGTGGAAACAAATTGGGGAAAGTTTGGACTCAAGAATTTCTAAAGAAGGTTGTGCCCACATAGTAGAGCTTAGTTACAAACATTTATCAGAACCTTTAAAAGCTTGCTTTCTTTATTTGGGATTATTTCAAGAAGATAAAGTGATTCAAGTGAAAAAATTGATCAATTTATGGGTCTCGGAAGGTTTCATACAAAAGAAAGAGATGAAAGATGTTGAGGATGCAGGTGAAGAGTATGTGATGGATCTCATTGGCAGAAGTCTACTAATTGTCTCGAGCAAAAGTTCTAATGGTGGGATAAAGGCATGTCGCATTCATGATCTTTTACGAGAATTTTGTCAGGAAAAGAGTAAAGAAGAACATTTTTTCGAGTTATTACATGGAAAAGATGTTTCCCTTCATACCATGGATGAGTATTATCGTGTGTCCATTCAAACTGAATATTGGAAGCATTTGCTTGTCAGGAAATCTTCTCCTCTCTATTCTTTACGCATTTGTCCCGCAGGTACTTCTAATGCATTCAATATAAGCCCCAAGTCCTTTTGCAATGCAAGATTTCTCCATGTTCTAGATTTGGAAGAAGCCAAGTTTGATGGTGACTTTCCAGAAGAAATAACAACATTGATTTTCTTGAGATACTTGGCAATTTGGTGCACTACTAGATTCATTCCAGCTACAATAGCGAGGCTTGAGAAGTTAGAAACACTTCGTATTATAAGAAAAGAAACATTTATTCTGCCCGCTGAAATTTTGGTGATGGAAAACTTGAGGCATGTCCACATAGGCAAATTCTTTCCTCATATCCTATTTGGTACTATACCTCCAATGAAGAATATACGTTCTTTCTCTACTCCATGCCTTACTTATGGAAAAAAAGTAGAATCTTTCTTGAGTAAGTTACGAACACTTCAAAAACTAAAATGCAGATTTGGTTCGTACCAACAAAATAAGATGGCGAAACTAGATTTCTGGATCAATTGGAGTCGTTGAACTTGAGCCACGATGGAAGCCCCGTGTTACGTAACTTCATATTCTCCTTATCCCAAAATATAAAGAAACTGACATTGTCAAATTTTGGGCTACCATGGAGTGAAATATCAAAAATTGTGGAGTTACCGAATCTAGAGGTTCTTAAACTATTGGCAAATGCTTTCATGGGAAAATGTTGGAACATGGAAGATGATGAGGAGTTCAAAAGGCTAAAATTCTTGAAACTTCAAGGCTTAAATGTTCAAAAATGGACTGCATCTTATGACAACTTTCCTTCCCTTGAGCAAATAGTAGTGGAACAATGTCATAAACTTGAGGAAATTCCAACTGAATTTGTGGAAATTTCAACTCTTCGGAACATTCAAATTCGACGGTGCCGCTCTTCCGTTGTAAACTCAGCTAAAGAAATAGAGGTTCAACAAATCGACTTAGGATGTTTGAACTTCAAAATGCAAGCAGTTCAAATTCTAAAAGAGAAGCTGTATGGATCAGATTATGTCACCGAGAATAGGTATTTATTTATATTTTTCTTTGATGTTTATTTATACTTTGGGTTTCAATTTCTTTCATTTTAAATATGAAAAATATTGTTTTGTTTTTCTTTTCTTTTATTGTAGGTATTGAAACTCTTAAAAGGAGATTCATGTTCTGGAAGGCTAATAGAGAAATTGCGTGACATTCAAATTTTTCTTTCTTCTACAAGTATGATCAAATAAAAGACAGATTTTTATCTAACTTTGTTTCAATACCTTATTTTTTCTTGTCATTAGTACAAATTACAATATAATGTATTTGGCATCCAAATATTTAAAGATTTTACCTGTGTATAATAATTTCACCTATTCCAGTCATTAGGATTTGATATGGGAGCACAGAGACTCTTTAGTTAACATCCTCTTTTTATATCACACTGTCATCACTCGGCTTTCTTTAGCATCAATTGTTGTTCTATGGACAATGAATTAATTTGCATTCAAATTTGTTAATCTCAACCAACAAAATACAGAAAATCAATGGAGGTTTGATGGATTCCTTCTGAGTCTCTTCTCCAGCTATCGTAGCCATTAATCGTGGTAACGGTTTCCTCATTTCTAGGATGTAAAAATAAAACTAAATCAATCATTAAATTTGTAATTAGATAGACAGTAGAAATGTACCTTGTCCAATACATATCTGGATGTAACATTATCAGCAGGGAGGATAGTTTTCATTGTATAAGCGCCATACCTGCAGAAGGAGAATTCATCATAAGAACAAATAGCTCTAAGCATTTATATTAGCTAGTCTTAACCATGCATGAAATAACTACTAGGTGAGTTACAGGAAAAGAAAAAACCAAAATGGCAAGAACGGACAGCTAGCAGTGTATAAGAAAACCAGGCCAACATGACTGCAAATAAGAAAATATGAAACCCAACATTTAGGAAATATAAGACTGCAAGGATTTAGCATTTTTCTGCCATTTTTTTAAACAATGAAGGCTCTGTCTAAATTATTAAATGACATAGGTTACCAAATGAACCTTCATAAAGAAAGAAAGGCCAGAGTATCATTAACAAAATTCCATTTACATTCTAACACATACATAGTAGAGTAAGCTGAAAGATGTCCTATAGAGGCAATTTAGGTTTGAATACACTGAATCCATGGGATTGAACCAACTCCAAAATTGCAAGTAGTTTAGAGAAATGTATTAAGGAATTCAACCACAAAAAAAAAAAAAAGAAAAAGAAAAGTACACTTAAAATTAACAGAACAGTAGGAGAACTACCACTCCATAGATTTTTCTTTTGTTTATTGGAGGGGGTGTCTTGTCATTAAGATAAGTAAAACAGTTCCATTTCTAGAGACAATCATTTCTTACATGTCACAGCAATCCTCCAGCAGTTTTGACAACCTTATGCTGAAATCTGACAGTTTTGTTGAAGGTAAAGCCATAATTTCCACCTGTCCAGTACGGTTTACATCCATTCCTTCAAGATCACCAAAAGCTACAACACGTCGAAAGTATTATGTATAGGGAAAGACTTACATAAGAAACAAACAGTTGAATTTGTTATACTATGAACAAGGGAATTGAAGAAAAATTATCGACATATCTTGTCCTATACTCCTAAAATTAAGAATTAACATTTCTCATGGGATTTCATGACGCCTATTAATCCCGAAATTTTTCATCGAAAATTTTGAATATATATAATATAGGTAAATTAATGAATTTTATCCCTAAATATTTAAATTCATTATTTTGAATATTTTATATAATTTTATTTTTATCTTTAATTTTAACAAATTTTAATTTTTTTTTAATATTTTAATAATCAACTGTTAATCAACATCTTTTTTTTAAAAACATTTTATGATAAAAGTACCAATTCATTTTATTCCTTCCTCATTCCTCCTTTTATTGTGCGGCCATATTTTTTTTCTTTTTTCCTTCCTTCCTCCTCATTTCCTTCCTTCTTCTTAAATGTTTTATTTGTTTTATCATTTAAAATTTTAATTCTATTTCTTCTTATTTATTTATTAATTTATTCCTTCCATGTTTCTATTCATATTTATAATTTTCCTCCTAACTAAAATATAAAACATTTAAATTCAAAATTTTTAATTTTTTTTAAATCACCTAATCTAATTTTTAGATAATAATAAAAAATTTTAATTCTTTTCTCGCGTATCTTTTCAAATATATACAATATTTTTAGAAGAAGAAAAAATTAGAATCGGAAAGATTCATGGTTGGATGAAACAATATTACAGGAACACTTCAAGATTTTGAGACTCTGGTATATATATATATATATATATATATATATATATATATATATGATTTTTGCATATATATATATATTGATTCTGCAAAAATCTATCAGGGGTAAAATTGTAATTTGGAAGACCGGGAATTCAGGAAATGTTGAGTGGATGGGTCTTTAGGAGATTTTTGAATTGGTCAAAGTCAACGAAATTGATACTTCGGAGGGGAGGGGGGGGGGTGGCCCTTCGGCGAGCTATAATTCGTGAAGCTGTACTCCGTGGAGCGGCGCTTGGGTGACGGTACTTCGCGATGCTGCGTACCTACAAAACTAGTAAGTTTGATGGGGGTGTATTCCCCACAAACTCTCCGATGCTTAAGTCAGTAGAGTATTATGAGAGTATTTTGGATATCTAGAATCTGTCTTACCTTTTGTTCAGATCCCCTTTCATAAGGGTTTGTTTTGAGGGTCTCATTTATTCATGAGTTTCCCGTTGGAGTTTTGGGCTGTTTTGACCGTTGTAGAAAACAGGCCTTGAATATGGTATTTAACGAGTGGTAACGTCTGCTCTTTATGAGGCCCAAGAATTTGGACTTATGACGTCCGGTGAGGTCAGGGGCAGTTATTACGTGGTAAAATTACTATTTTGCCCCTGAGGTATTTTTCTGGATGTTCAGTGGCCCCTCGTCGAAGTGCCACATGACGAAGTATTGGGGCTTCATTGGAATAGTTGTATCTTGAGTACTTTGACTTGTGGCTGAAATTAGGGTCTTTGATTGTGATCGGCTGTCTTTTCGTCTTTTGCCTCTGTCATTAATGGCAGAATGTTAGCCAGCAGAAGCACCCCTTCACCTTCCCCAATGCGTTGGTTCTGGCAAGTAATCATTCTGCAAAAAGCTCCTTTTCGGCTATTTAATAGTCCTTCTTCCACATACACCCTTTTCCCTTACTTTCGCCTCCTTGCTTTATAACTTTCTGCCATTAACGTCTTCTGAAGATTCCTTCGCCTTTATTTTCATCGCGAGTTCAGTCATATTTTTCAGACTTATATCTCAGATTCGGATACTTAAAAAGGTATGTTTTGTCTTTTTATTGATGACTAGTTTTTGTTTATTCCACCATTGTTGATATGCCACCTTCGACTGTTTTTTATGCTTCCTTTGTTTTATTCTGTGTGAAGGGTGTTTTTTTTTGTTCTATTTTTCTGTGGGGGTAGTAATGGTAGTATCATGTGTTCTTCAGGGCTAGGGTTTAGACATGATTTAGGTTTCTCTTACTGGGTAGCTTTTTGTTTGAATGAAGTTCTAAATGTTGAACTTCCGTTCGCAGGTAGGAAATGGCTGCCCAGAGAGAAGATGAAAAGGAGGTTGAGGACCTCATGACTGAGGGTTTTGGTGATCCTCAGCCTGCCCAACCAGAGGTCACTGTAGTGGTTAGGGAAGGCCAGGGTGAGGTTCTTGAGGGTGTCCCCTTTCAGCCGCCTATGCCTACACCTCCTGCCTCAGATTTTGCTTTGGGGCGAAGGAGGATTACTCGTGAACAGGCGGAGTCCTTTGCCCGTAGGTATAGTGTAGATCCTAGGACTTATAGGGTTTTTGTAGCTCCCATGGTAGGAAAAATGTCAATCCACAACATCCCCCTTCCTTTAGCTCATTTTAAAGTGGGACTTCGACTTCCCATGGAACCCGCATTTATAGACTTCTTAGTTTTTGCCCGAGTTCAACCTGGACAAATTCATCCCAATGCTGTTTGATATGCACAAATCATATCACTTTTTAGCATGTTTTTAGGCACAATTTAGGGAAAAATTTGTGTTAAATCGTTCTCAATTGACTGTTATTAACACAATTTCACAGTTTTTGTGATTTTGGAAGTGTCAAGTGAAAAGTGCAAGAAAATGGCAAATTTCGGGGCAAAAATGTGATTTTCAGAAGTTCAGAAGTCGGGATGGGCGTCCAGAACCCATGACGGGTGTCCTGACCTGGTCAACAAACCAGGATGGGCATCCAGGACTCGGGACGTCCGTCCTGACCAGGTCAATAGGCCGGGACGGGCGTCTCGAACGCCTGGTCAAAGTCCCACATCGATTTTTTGCAAAGAAATTCACCCAGTTCTCCTGCTATAAATACCCTAGGCCTTCCTATGTTGAAATCATTCCTCTCCACTTGATCTGAGTCATTTAGTGACTTCAAGTATACAATTTTCTATAGTATACAAGTCACTTAGTGATTTTAGGTTTTTAGTTTAGGGATATTTATAGTTTTATACAATGTCTCGTGTTCTTCGTTTCTGAGAGTCTATCTCAGATCTTAGAATATGACTAGATAGGTTCATTTTTGGTATTCATAGAATACCCGAGATTTCGTTAGGAGATCCTAAGAGAGTACTAGGCGTTCGAAGAGTCAGTCAACAGGGCTGTGCTTAGGCCGGGTTATAAGGTAAAGCATAGCTACTAGGCTGAGGAAGCATCCTCCGAAGGTTCTGTCGAGTAGAGTCAGGTCGAGCAGTCCAGCATATACAAACAGTTGCTCCATCAGTGGACTACGTAAAGGGTGAATATTTTATGGCAGAGGTCCCCTTGTCCCTCTCTTTATATGTCTGTATTGTGTTTGTCCAAATAATCATTATGAATATTAAACTATGATTTTATGAATATATGTTTTGCATATTGAAGTCATTTACATTTTTCCGGAAAGGTCACCAGCTTAACTATCATTATGACTGCATGTCTACTTGCTCTTTTAAACTAGATGAATGGTTATAGACAACTCCTAACCACGGTCTAATCATAACTTGTTTAGTTTATCAGGCCTTAATTTAGGACTTCCCGTTGGAAGCATTAAGGTCTGCCATATTAGATGAAATAACTTATAGATCACCATATTTGTTAAAGTAGTCTAAGCAGGCTGAGTTTGTGTGTTTATGCCGGCGTTAGGGCGAGCGGCATGATCTCCTGAGTGACACAGGACTTTTATGGATGCCTTTAGCTTGAACCGTGAGTAGGGCCGTCAATGGCGATGGGGCAGTTTATTAGGTAACTGAGATGTGGTGCACAAGTAGAATCAGTACATAATTGCAATCTAGACAAACATATATCTAAAATACTCGAAGATAGGTCAATCAACATGTAGGAACAATATAACATAAATCAGAACACTATCCGTAAAACACTCTTGTAAGCTAATATGCATAAATCATATCACTTTTTTAGCATTATTTTAGGCACAATTTAGGGCGAAATCTGTGTTAAATCGTTATCAATTGACTGTTATTAACTCAATTTCACATTTTTTGTGATTTTGGAAGTGTCAGGTGAAAAGTGCAAGAAAATGGTAAATTTCGGGGCAAAAACGTAATTTTCAGAAGTTCGGAGGTCGGGATGGGCGTCCAGAATCCAGGACGGGCATCCTGACCTCGTCAACAGACCAGGACGGCCGTCCTGACCTGGTCAACAGGCCGGGACGGGCGTCCCAGATCCGGGACGGGCGTCCCAGGTCCAGGACGGGCGTCCCGAATGCCTGGTCAAAGTCCCACATCGAATTTTTGAGAGAAATTCACCCAGTTCCTCTACTATAAATACCCCAGACCTACCTCAGTTGAAAGCATTCCTCTCCACTCGATCTGAGTCATCTAGTGACTTCAAGTATACAATTTTCCATAGTATACAAGTCACTTAGTGATTTCAGGTTTTAGTATAGGTTTATTTATAGTTTTAGAGAGTGTCTCGTGTTCTTCGTTTCTGAGAGTCTGTCTCAGATCTTAGAATACGACTAGATAGGTTCATTTTTGGTATTCATAGAATACCCGAGATTTCGTTAGGAGATCCTAAGAGGGCACTAGGCATTCGAAGAGTCAGTCAACAGGGTGTGCTTAAGCTGGGTATTAAGGTAAAGAATAACTACTAGGCTGAGGAAGCGTCCTCCGAAGGTTCTGTCGAAGAGTCGGTCGAGCAGTCAAACATATACAAGTAGTTACTCCATCAGCGGACTACGTAAAGGGTGAATACTTTTTGGCATCGGTCCCCTTGTCCCTCTCTTTACATGTCTGTACTGTGTTCGTCCAAATAAATATTATGAATATTGAACTATGATTATATGAATATGTGTTATGCATGTTGAAGTATTTATTTTTTCCGGAAATGGTCACCATCTTAACTATCATTATGACTGTATGTCTACTGTAGTTTCTTTTAAACTAGATGAATGGTTATAGACAACTCCTAACCACAGTCTAATCATAACTTGTTTAGTTTAACAGGCATTAATTTAGGACTTCCCGTCGGAAGTATTAATGTCTGCCATATTAGATGAAATAACCTATAGATCACCATGTTTGTTAAAGTAGTCTAAGTAGGCTGAGTTTGTGCATTTATGCCGGCGTTAGGGAGAGCGGCATGATCTCCTAAGTGACATAGGACTTTCATGGATGCCTTTAGCTCGAACCGTGAGTAGGGCCGTCATTAAGGTAGGGCGGTTTATCAGGTAACTCAGATGTGATACACCTTTAGACTCAGTACGTAATTGCAATCTAGACCAAGATATATCTAAAATACTCGAAGATAGGTCAATTAACATGTAGGAATAGTATAACATAGAATCAGAACATTATCTATAAAACACGTTTTAGGCTTAAATAGACTTAAACCTGGCGGAGAATGAATCACCCTCTCATCAAAGAATTTGATGAACGATTGCATAACTGGATCATAAAATAAGAGTTAGGGTAAGAGGATAGTTACTACTAAGCCGTTACCACTTCTCTGGGAGTACGATAATTGATTTAATTAAAATCGTAGATACTTTCCAACAGACTAGCTACACGATAGGTACTCTGCCTTAGGTTCTGATTGATTAAGTGACAGCATAGAGACTAAATGTGACAATTAGTCAATCTAAGTCCTTAGTTATTCATAATAACATAGGGTAAAATAACACCTATTTTAGCATATCAGTCGGAAACCCATCAGATTTTTGGCGCCGTTGCCGGGGACATATCATAATGAATTTAGGATTATTGGCCACAATTCTAGAAGCTTATGATAGGTAACGGTAGTAATCTATACCTTAGACCTAACACTTATTTTATGCTAGTTAGACAATCAGTTTCCGAAATATAGGGTTATCATAACTAATTAATTTTAGACATTATCTGAAATTAAGACATTTAGGAAAATCAAATTTTAGAAAATTATTCAAAAATCATATTAAGGAAATTTAACTGCTTTCGAAATAGAATATAAAAAGAAAAAAAATTTAAATTTAAAACCCCAAAAAAAATTGTATTTTTCTTGTTCAACCGTAAGTTGTTCATCCTCCCTATCTCTTGTATTATTTATTCTTTCTTAGTTGTACATTTTTTGCTCTTTTTCATTTTTTTATTTTCACTTCTGTTTTACTCCACTAACCAGTTTGCTCAGGCTTAACGTATTCTTCTCTATAGTTGCATGACTCGAACTTCAGAAGCTAACCTTGAACCACCAGTTGAAAATCCCAAATGTCTCATCCGTACAGCTAATAGGCGAAGAATAGAGACGGCTGCTGAAAGACCTCCCCTCGAATCCTACATTCAGCCATAGACTGTTCCAGTATCATCCGCTATTAAAATCCCTGGAAACCCTCGCTATGATCTTAAACCGAATGTGATCCAATTGATTATCAATCGGGTCCAGTTTGGAGGAACTACAGCCGAGAACCCGCTAGAACACTTATTCGACTTCTCCTCTCTTTGCGAAGGCCTCAAGGGAGATCACACTGCAGAAGTAACCAAACTAAACCTCTTCCCCTACTCACTCAGGGACAGAGCTAAGAGATGGTTGGCACAGCTACCTACTAACTCCACCTCGTGGGATGAGTTAAGCAAAGCCTTCCTTGAAGAATACTACTATGCAGGAAGAGTCCTAGAATATCAAAGGCCTCTATCCAGTTTTACTCAAGCTGCTGATGAGACAGTGATCGAAGCTTGGGACAGATTCAAGGAGCTACTCAGGCTCTGCCCCCAACATGGACTTACCGAAGCACTACTGATCCAACAATTCTACGGGGGTATGACGGATATGGGCAAGCAAGTTCTTGATGGACTCAATCCCTAGAGCGGTTTCAATGGAATGAGTGATGTAGATGCTAGAAACGCTCTGGAGAGGCTCTATAGGAATAGCAAGAACTGGTGCACGAGTGACCGAGCTAAGAAACAACCTGTAAATGTGGCCCTCGCCTCCACTGATGATCAATTTGAGGCACTGAAGGCCAGCATTACTAATCAACTGAATGCTTTCCAACAAGGAAAAAGCGTTCAGCCAGTATATCAAGTCTGTGAATTTTACCAAGGACTGCATTTTAGTGGAGATTGTTATGGTAATGGAATATTGACTATTCCGGAAGATATGGAACAAGTGGACGCAGTTAACTCTGCCCCTATGGGAAATACCTACAAGCCCACCTAGAAGAACCATCCGGGATTTAGTTGGAGAAACAATTTCGGGACTGCTAACTTCCAGAAAAGGGTGCCTCAGCAATTGCCCTATTCGCAGAACCAGCAAGTTGCTCTGCCTGCACCAAGGAACTACATCGTTCCAGTCGACCCCATGCAAGAATTCCGGGACATACTGAAAGGCATTGCCAACTCTAACAAAGAGATGATAGAGTCCAATAGGAAAGTCCAGGAAGCTCATGCAGAGAGAATCCAGAAGAACGAGAATAGACAGAAGTAGACCGAGCAAACAGTTAGAAATACACAAGCTGCTATACAAACCTTGGAGAGACAAATGGGCCAGCTATCCACCCATCTCTCTCACAGGTCACAGGGAACGCTACCAAGCAACACTGAGACCAAACCCCAAACTGAATGCAAGACCATTACTCTATGATCTGGTAGAGTTCTATCTCCATCTCCTCCCAAACCATCTGACCCTCCTATTCTTGTGTAGGAACCAGAAGAAGGCTCCAAGGATCCAACGCTGACGGATGTCGAAACCGAAGTAACAAGGAGCAATTTAAAAAGTTTCTTACGAATTTTAGTCAGATTCATGTTAATTTACCTTTACGTGATGTTATTTCTGAAATGCCAAAGTATGCTAAGTTTTTAAAAGAAGTCGTTAGTAATAAATGAAAATTTGACATGGACAAGGTGGTTCTTAATGAAGAATGCTTGGCAGTTTTGCTGAATAGACTGCCATCTAAACAGAAAGATCCTGGTTGCTTTACCATGCCATGTACAATTGGAAATATTACTAACATACATGCATTAGCAGACTTAGGAGCTAGTATCAATCTCATGCCATCTAGTTTATTTGATAAATTAGGATTGCATGATTTTAAAACGACTAGGATGTGCATACAACTTGCAGATAGGACAGTCAAAATCCCCAAGGGAATAATTGAAGATCTCTTAGTAAAGGTCGGAAAATTTGTGTTCCCTGTGGACTTTGTTGTCATGGATATGAATGGGGAAGGAGGAGTGCCCCTGATCCTAGGTCGACCATTTCTAGCTACCTCAAAAGCATTAATAGACATCAGTAATGGTCAAATCAAGTTAAGGGTAGGTAATGAGGACATCACCTTTGATCTAAATGAAACCCTTAGGTATCCCATGCATTTAGATGATGCTTGCTTTTGTGTGGATGCTATTGAACACTTGATTGAAATTAACATGACAGACCTATGCTCAAACTATCAGGTCTTGAGAGAAGAATCCCTAGAACTAGAGGAGACTGAACTCAGCTCCTCCGAGTATGAAATTAACTCTGATAGTTTCACTGAGATAGGTGATGATGAGATGAAGAAAGAACAGAATTCATTTGAAGATCCACTAGACTTGGAACTGAAGGAATTTCCCACTCATCTGTGCTATGAATTCCTAGACGACAACAAGAAACTTCCCATCATTCTCGCAGCTGATCTGACTGCAGAACAACAGAAGTTGATCGTGGACATGTGCAAAAAGTATAGAATAGCCTTTGCCTACAAAATTGCAGATATTCCAGGTATTAATCCAAGCTTTTGTTCGCATAAGATTCTTCTAGAAAATGATTATAAGCCATGTGTGCAACCTCAAAGGAGGTTGAATCCTAATGTGTGTGACGTTGTTAAGAAAGAAGTAATCAAACTATTGGATGCAGGACTTATCTATCCTATCTCAGATAGTGAATGGGTAAGCCCAGTGCAAGTAGTACCTAAGAAAGGCGGTATAACAGTTGTTAGAAATGAACATAATTTAATTCCTACGAGAACTGTTACTGGTTATCGTGTATGCATAGACTATAGGAAACTAAATACGGCCACACGAAAAGACCACTTCCCTCTTCCTTTTATTGACCAAATGTTAGAAAGATTATCTGGACATATGTTTTACTGCTTTCTTGATGGGTTTTCTGGATATTTTCAAATTCCTATTTCCCTAGAAGACCAGCATAAAACTACTTTCACATGCCCTTTTGGAACATTTGCATATAGAAGGATGCCTTTTGGTTTGTGTAATGCACTTGCTACATTCCAACGTTGTATGACTGCTATCTTTGAGGACATGTTAGGAAAGTCTATGGAAGTATTCATGGATGACTTCTCTGTTTTTGGAAATTCATTTAGGATTTGTCTAAAGAACTTGGAATTAATGTTGAAACGTTGTATAAAGTCTAATTTGGTTCTAAATTGGGAAAAATGCCACTTCATGGTAAAAGAATGAATTGTATTAGGACATAAGATCTCACACCGAGTTATGGAAGTAGATAAGGCCAAAATTGAAGTTATTTCAAAACTGCCTCCACCCAATACTGTGAGAGCCGTTAGAAGTTTTTTGGGACACGCTGGCTTTTATCGTAGATTTATAAAGGATTTCTCATTAATAGCCAAGCTGTTGACCAATTTACTCGGAAAGGATGTTCCATTTATCTTTGATGAAAAATGTCTAAAAGCCTTTAATAGACTTAAGGAACTTCTAACTACTGCACCTATCATGACGTCACCAGACTGGAGTTTACCTTTTGAACTAATGTGTGATGCTAGTGATTATGTAGTAGGAGTTGTTTTAGGACAAAGACATGATAAGAAATTTCATGTAATATTTACGCTAGTAAAACCTTAACTGATGCTCAGGAAAATTACACTACGACAGAAAAGGAATTATTAGCTGTAGTATACGCATTTGATAAATTTCGATCTTATCTAGTCCTGTCTAAAACCATAGTTTATACTGATCATTCTGCATTAAAGTACTTGTTCAATAAAACCGACGCAAAGCCAAGATTAATCAGATGGGTTTTATTGCTTCAAGAATTCGACATAGAAATTCGGGATAAGAAAGGGACAGAAAACTTAGCCGCAGACCACCTGTCAAGGCTAGATAATTCGACCCTAGAAGCTATAGATGAATCAATCATATCTGACAAATTTCCAGATGAGAATTTATGTGTACTGTTTGCTATTTTCTCACCCCCGTGGTTTGCAGATATAGCAAATTACTTGGTAGCTCAGACTCTTCCTAGTTATATCACTGTTCCGCAAAGAAGAAAATTCTTTGCTACCTTAAATATTACTATTGGGAAGATCCCTTTCTGTTTCGAATATGTGCAAATCAGATGATCAGGAGATGTGTCTCTCAAGAAGAAGGTTTCCAAATTCTGGAACATTGTCACTGCAGACCAGCAGGCGATCACTTAGCTACAGCTAATACCGCCCAGAAAGTATTAGAAGCAGGCTTCTACTGGCCTACCATATTCAAAGACGCCGCAGCATTCACAGGATCGTGCGATGCCTGTCAGAAAGCTGGAAACATATCTTCTCGAGACAGTCTACCCCAACAGGTAATTCAAAGTGTAGAGATATTTGACATATGGGGTATAGATTTTATGGGTCCATTTCCTCCCTCTTTTGGTAAGAAGTACATCATAGTAGGTGTAGAATATTTTTCAAAATGGCCTGAGGCACATGCCCTACCTACTAATAATGCTAGAGTCGTGTGCAGATTCCTTAAACAGCTATTCGCTAGATTCGGATGCCCAAAAGCCCTAATCAGTGACCGAGGTACGCACTTCTGCAACTCTCAATTGCAGAAGGTACTTCAGCAATATGGAGTTCAACATCGCTTTTCCACAGCATACCATCCTCAAACCAATGGGCAGGTTGAGGTAACCAATAGAGGAATAAAGAGAATCCTAGGAAAGACTGTGGGTGTTAACCGTAAGGATTGGGCCATGAAGCTGGATGATGCATTATGGGCCTTCCGTACGGCATACAGAACCACTACGGATTTTCACCTTATAGATTAGTCTATGGAAAAGCATGTCACCTCCTGTTAACTTGAACATAGAGCTTACTGGGCAGTGCAAAAATGCAATCTAGACGATAACTTAACTAAGGAACACCGGATTTTACAACTCAACGAATTGGATGAGTGGAGGCTCAAAGCCTATGAAAACTCACATCAATTCAAGATGACAAGTAAACTCCGGCATGACAGGTGACTCAGAGCCCAGAAGAATTTTGAACCAGGGGATAAGGTATTGCTATACAATTCTCGATTCAAACTTTTCCCAGGAAAGTTGCGTAGCTGTTGGTCAGGCTCACTCACTATCACGGAAGTATCACCCTTTGGAGCATGTGTCATCATGGATTCTGACGGCAATACTCAAAAAGAACGGGCAACGCTTAAAGATCTACAGAGAGCCTTTCGACTTGTCCGAGCAGACTGTTGACTTCGCAGAATAAGGGAGTATTTCTTTCATTTTATTTTGTGCTCTTTTATTTTGTTATTGTTTTATTTTCTCTCTTACCCTTAGTTAGTAAAATAAGTGTGGGGTAATTTAGATATGCATGAACATTGAGGACAGTATCAAACTTAAGTGTGGGGTAGCAGTTCATAGTGCATTGTAGTAGAAAGTTTTGCATGTTTTCCCTTATTTTCACTAGAATAACACCCTTCCAAAATTTTTTCAAAATTTTTCACTCTTTCAGACTTCAAAATGCAGTTATGATTGGTAAAGAATTGCTGATGTCTATGATATGTATGTAGAATATTATGATCAGTAGGAGACAACGTGATAACTTTCTTGAATTTATCGATTAGAAATAGGGAATTCCTGATACTTGAGCACAACTTAGTTTGGATTAGAGACCTCAACCAAATACCTTTTCAAAACTTAACTAGATAAGATTAGACCAGTTGTGGAGGTATTGGCAATCAAAATGACTAGATGATGCCCTGAGCTGAAAGTGAAAAGAAAAAAAAAGAGTTAACTAAATAGGGTAGTTTGCAAGCGTCCTTTGCTACTTGAGCCCACTCCTTATGGGAACTTAAAGCCTGATGCCTTAAGGTCGTGTAGTTCTGGGAGTCATCGGAGTTGGACTCGCTACATGGGTAGTTAAAGTTGACGTGTGAAAGCAGACACAAAATACCCTGAAAAATCAATCTAAAAAATACATAGCCCAGTGTATTCTTATATTGAAATGCTTAATTGAAAATCTTGTCACCAAAGCTCAGAACTCAGAAAGTTGTTTGTTGTTGGTATGTCTAGCGACGAGTCGAAGTATTATCTAGTAAGAGTCAAGATGAGAGTATATTGTGTTGACAATCTAGTCTGGACTAGTATACACACTACACATCGGGAAGACCTTGTGACTGAGAGAAGAGTTCAATCTAGTTATTAAGTTGTTAACCCTGCTTGACCATGATAATCTACTAGAGACATTTGAGACCTTGTCATAGCAACTTAACCAGTTAGACCTGTGTTGTGAACTATCTGATTCAGTGATAAATTTTGGAATAAAAACATGGCTAGAAATTTTAAGTGACTGCACCTATGATTTAAAATCACTAACTTCAGGTAGACTTTGCTTGAGGACAAGAAAAAACTAAGTGTGGGGTTATATGATATGCATAAATCATATCACTTTTTAGCATGTTTTTAGGCACAATTTAGGGCGAAATCGGTGTTAAATCCTTATCAATTGACTGTTATTAACTCGATTTCAAAGTTTTTGTGATTTTGGAAGTGTCAGGTGAAAAGTGCAAGAAAATGGCAAATTTCGGGGCAAAAACATGATTTTTAGAAGTTTGGAAATCGGGATGGGCGTCCAGAATCCAGGACGGGCGTCCTGACCTGGTCAACAAACCAAGACGGGCGTCCAGGACTTGGGACGGCCATCCTGACCTGGTCAACAAACCAAGACGGGTGTCCAGGACTTGGGACGGCCATCCTGACCTGGTCAACAGGCCGGGACGGGCGTCCCGAATGCCTGGTCAAAGTCCAACATCGAATTTTTGAGAGAAATTCACCCAGTTCCCATACTATAAATACCCCAGGCCTTCCTTAGTTGAAAGCATTCCTCTCCACTCGATCTGAGTCATCTAGTGACTTCAAGTATATAAATTTCCATAGTATACAAGTCACTTAGTGATTTCAGGTTTTAGTATAGGTTTTTTTAGTTTTAGAAAGTGTCTCGTGTTCTTCGTTTCTGAGAGTCTGGATCATATCTTAGAATACGACTAGATAGGTTCATTTTTGGTATTCATAGAATACCCAGGATTTTGTTAGGAGATCCTAAGACGGCACTAGGCGTTCGAAGAGTCAGTCAACAGGGTTGTGCTTAAGTTGGATATTAAGGTAAAGCATAGCTACTAGGCTAAGGAAGCGTCCTCCGAAGGTTCTGTCAAGCAGAGTCGGGTCGAGCAGTCCAACATATACAAGTAGTTGCTCCATCCACGGACTACGTAAATGGTGAATACTTTGTGGCATCGGTCCCCTTATCCCTCTCTTTATATGTCTGTACTGTGTTCATCCAAATAAATATTATGAATATTGAACTATGATTATATGAATATGTGTTATGCATGTTGAAGTATTTATATTTTACCGGAAATGGTCACTAGCTTAACTATCATTATGACTGCATGTCTATTGTAGTTTCTTTTAAATTTGATGAATGGTTATAAACAACTCCTAACCACGGTCTAATCATAACCTGTTTAGTTTAACAGGCATTAATTTAGGACTTCCCGTCGGAAGTATTAATGTCTGCCATATTAGATGAAATTACCTATAGATCACCATGTTTGTTAAAGTAGTCTAAGTAGGATGAGTTTGTGCGTTTATGCGGCGTTAGGGCGAGCGGCATGATCTCCTAAGTAACATAGGACTTTCATGGATGCCTTTAGCTCGAACCGTGAGTAGGGCCGTCATTAAGGTAGGGCGGTTTATCAGGTAACTCAGATGTGGTACACCTTTAGACTCAGTACATAATTGCAATCTAGACCAAGATATATCTAAAATACTTGAAGATAGGTCAATCAACATGTAGGAACAGTATAACATAGAATTAGAACATTATCTGTAAAACACTTTTTAGGCTTAAATATACTTAAACCTAGCGGAGAATGAATCACCCTCTCATCAAAGAATTTGATGAACGATTGCATAACTGGATCATAAGACAAGAGTTAGGGTAAGAGGATAGTTACTACTAAGCCGTTACCACTTCCTTGGGAGTACGATAATTGATTTAATTAAAATTGTAGATACTTTCCAACAGACTAGCTACACGATAGGTACTCTGCCTTAGGTTCTGATTGATTAAGTGACAGCATAGAGACTAAATGTGACAATTAGTCAATCTAAGTCCTTAGTTATTCATAATCAATATAGGGTAAAACTCCTATTTTAGCATATAAGTCGGAAACCCATCATAAGCTTAAATAGACTTGAACCTAGTGGAGAATGAATCAACCTCTCATCAAAGAATTTGATGAACGATTGCATAACTGGACATAAGATAAGATTTAGGGTAAAAGGATAGTTACTACTAAGCCGTTACCACTTCCCTGGGAGTAAGATAAATTGATTAAATTAAAATCGTAGATACTTTCCAACAGACTAGCTACACGATTGGTACTCTGCCTTAGGTTCTGATTGATTAAGTGACAACATAGAGGCTAAATGTGACAATTAGTCATTCTAAGTCCTTAAATTATTCATAATCGATATAGGGTAAATAACACCTATTTTAGCATATCAGTCGGAAACCCATCAAATTTTTGGCGCAGTTGCCGGGGAAATATCATAATGAATTTAGGATTCCTGATCAAAATTCTAGAGACTTATGATAGGTAACGGTAGTAATCTGTACCTTAGACCCAACACTTATTTTATGCTAGTTAGACAACCAGGGTTATCGTAACTAATTAATTTTAGACATTATCTGAAATTAAGACATTTAGGATAATCAAATTTTAGAAAATTATTCTAAAACCGTATTAAGGAAATTTATTTGCTTTCGAAAAAAAAAATTAAAATCTGAAAAAAAAATGTTTTCTTGTTTATCTGTATTGTGTTTTTATTTGTTCTATTATTTGTCATTTTTATCCTAACCAGACTTTACACTCATATATGAAGAGAACAAGAGCAGCTACAAACCAAGCAAAGAAAGCAGAAAACCCTGGCACTCTATGTCGAAAGAAGACGAAACTAGAAGGACCATCTAGGCCTAAACCAGAAATACCACGGGAGAACCTTCCTCCACA
The DNA here is from genome assembly GCA_027405835.1 of Asclepias syriaca. NCBI lineage: Eukaryota > Viridiplantae > Streptophyta > Magnoliopsida > Gentianales > Apocynaceae > Asclepias > Asclepias syriaca. The sequence continues at coordinate 62,865 of JAPHNG010000608.1, forward strand.
ACCTATAGAAATAAACTCAAGCCTAGACACCAGTGATTTAGTGAGAAGATTACTGAACACCCGTGAGCCCAATCCCACAGAAGAGAATCCTTCTGAAGAAACCTTTCCTCCAAGAGAAGAACCTCAAAGATCTCTAGTCCACACTCCTGCCCAAAGAGTTCCTAGAGATCCACAACCTCTTGACCGAACCCAAAACTCACCAACATCTCCTGAGTATACTCCAACGCCTAACGAGCACACCCCTTCATCCGGAGGAAGTACTAATGGTTTTCAGTCAGTTTTGCCCATGCAGATAAACACTTTGACTCACAGGATTTACCAGATGGATCAAGCGATTGCAAGCAGACTGTGTCATTCAGAACAGAGCATTCTGAATATCACAGCCAACATGGACCAACTCAGGGCCACAGTAAGCCTCCAGGAAAGCCAAGGTGCATAGATACTATGGGAGTTAGCTGACATACGAAGTGAGCAGGGCAGACAAAGGGATGAGATGAGAGCTATGCGAGTAGAGATGCGAATGCGAGAGATCAGGAATAAGGGCCATTGAAAGGGAAGATTCTTTTTATTTTTCAGCAAATAAACTGTTTGAACTAAAGTTAAATAATTGACCCATACTTTTTATTTTTCAAACTTTTAAAAGGGTCTTTTATTTTATTCAGTAATTTTTCTTCAGATATTTTATTTTTAAATTCTTTACAAAAAATAATTGTGTTAAAAATACAGTTTATTTCTCATTAATTAAATTGTATAAATTTAGTCTTTTATTTTTCTAGAATTCTTTGCTGAATAGAAGTTAGGATATGATTAGGGTAGTTATGGTTTTTGAAAAGAGATTGAGAATTTTTGCAAAAGGTATTTAACAGCTTCTGAATCTTATAGGCTAAACGTGAAGACTTGTTAAAAATTATGATTGTCTTTGGTGTATTAAGATTTGTAGGGAATTAAAAAAATTCAGAAGTGGTGCGCATCCCGAGGCAGCCTTGGACGGGCGTCCCCGAAGGCCGACCCCTTCTACAAAAACTTCATTTTGTCCCATTTCCTCCCAAATCAACCACCAAAAATCATCTCTTTACAAAATTCTCTCCACCTTCTCTCTACAAATTTTTGGCAAACTCTTGAAATTTCAAAATTCAAATTTCCCTCCAAAATTTGAACTTTTGAATTTCTTTCCAAAATTCGAATTTCCCTCCAAAATTCAAATTTCCCGCCAAAAACTCAAAATCCTCCCCTAACCAAAATCCATCCTTCTGAATTCGAATTTACCTCCAGAATTCGAATTCGAATTTTCTTTCCCGCCTAAATTCTCAAATTCTCTCGAACGTTCTCAAACAGATGGCTCCCAAACACGCTCGTATTACTTCTTCCCTGACCGTCACATCTGTGGCACATCCTTTTATGCTCTTTCCTTCCATTTTGGCATATCAGGAGAGGTGTCATGGACACATCGGATGCAGCGTACTGGTTGGCAGAATGCTTGACTGGGCAGCAGTCCAGACACTGGGAGTTGAGCAGGAGATTCGACGCATACTCGACGACGTACTACCCTACAGTCGAGTCTTCATCGTCACTAAGCCGACCTACCTTGAGCTGGTATGTGAGTTATACGCTTCATTTACATTCCAGCAGGAGCACATCACATTCCGTCTGGGTGGAATGGATCGATCGATGAGCATGGCCGAGTTCGGCATCGCCTTGGGTATCTAGCAGAGGGAAGAGCTGGATACGCCCGCATACACCACAGCAGTTCGAGACTTCACTTCTGCAGACGTCTCCACCGCTTAGGCTCATATTTGTATGGCGGGCACTCCCTACCAGCATGGCTTTGCGAAAGCCACAGGTATTCATCTGCTCTTCGCTATTTACATGCTATCATAGCACATACTCTGTCAGGACGTCGGGCGGCCCTTGGGAATGTCACCCAGATGGAGGCATTCCTCCTGGAAAACATGCATATAGGTACTACCGTAGAGATGGCTCGACGCATCATCGTTATCATGCGGGGTTTCGCTACGGACACTCGGAAGTAGTGTCTGGGGTTCAGGCCATTCATCACCAGGATAGCCCACTACTTGGAGTTGGACATCGAGGGGTTGGCCTAACCACCATTCCTACGGAACATGGGGATGGTCGTACGGGATGCCACTGGGCTCTACTATCCATCACGGAGCAGCAGGGAGAGGCATCGGCATCAGGACCGGCCCCAACATATATACCTCCAACCCAGACATTCATCCCACGCACCGCCTTTGAGCGACATATGTCGCAAGGATTGGCAGAACTCATAGCCGGACATAGTTGGGATATGGAAAACATCGAGAGGCGGATGTCGATGATGGAAGATAGAATCACCATGACCAACAGTAGGGTCGAGGAGATTTTTCAGTAGAATTCCTGATTGGTCGAAGACCCAGAGGTCTACTTTTCAGCAAACTTCCGTGCACCCGATGACGATGAGCCTGGTTCTTAGTTTTTCTTTTTCCTTTTCTTTTTCTTTCTTTCGTTTTTTCTGCTTTATGTGTGTGATCATGTCTGGGCTGTATGAAATATGAATCTTTGTATGACGTTGATTTATATGACATAACAGCATTTGTTTCTTTTTACACTTTGTTATTTCTTTTGTTGTTTTATTTTCTCTCTTTCCCTTGGTTAGTCAAATAAGTGTGCGGTATGAATTTTATGTTTTGTTTTTATTTATTCTGTTTTTCAAATAAGTGTGGGGTAATTTAGATATGCATGAACACTGAGGACAGTGTCAAACTTAAGTGTGGGGTAGCAGTGCACAGTGCATTGTAGCAGTAAAAAATTTTTGCATGTTTTTCCCATATTTTCACTAGAATTACACCCTTCCAAAAAAACGTTTTCAAAGTTTTTCACACTTTCAGACTTCAAAATGCAGTTATGATTGGTAAAGAAATGCTGATGTCTATGATATGTATGTAGAATATTATGATCAGTAGGAGACAACGTGATAACTTTATTGAATTTATCGATTAGAAATAAGGAATTCCTGATACTTGAGCACAACTTAGTTTGGATTAGAGACCTCAACCAAATACCTTTTCAAGACTTAGCTAAATAATATTAGACCTGTTGAGGATATATTAGCAGTCTAAATGACTAGATGAGGCTCTGAGCTAAAAGTGAAAAAGTTAAACAAATAGGGTAGTTTGCAAGCGGCCTTTGCTACTCGAGCACCACTCCTTGAGGGAACTTAAAGCCTGATGCCCTAAGGTCGTGTAGATCTGGGAGTCATCGGAGTGGGACTCGCTACATGGGTAGTTAAAGTTGACGTGTGAAAGCAAACACAAAATACCCTGAAAAATCAATCTAAAAATACATAGCCCAGTGTATTCTTATATTGAAATTCCTAATTGAAAAAAAAACCTTGTCACCAAAGCTCAGAACTCAAAAGGTTGTTTGTTGCAGGTATGTCTAGCGACCGGTCGAAGTATTATCTGGTAAGAGTCAAGAGAAGACTATATTGTGTTGACAATCTAGTCTGGACTAGTACACACACTACACATCAGGAAGACCTTGTGATTCAGAGAAGAGTTCAATCTAGTTATTAAAGCTGTTAACCCTGCTTGACCATGATAATCTACTAGAGACATTTGAGACCTTGTCATGGCAACTTAACCAGTCAGACCTGTGTTGTGAATTATCTGACTCAGTGATAAATTTTGGAATAAAAACATTGCTAGGAATTTTAGGTGACTGCACCTATGATTTAAAATCAATAACTTCATGTAGACTTTGCTTGAGGATAAGCAAAAAGCTAAGTGTTGGGTTATATGATATGCACAAATCATATCACTTTTTTAGCATGCTTTTATGCATAAGTTAGGGCAAAATTGGTGTTAAATTGTTCTCAATTGACTGTTATTAACACAATTTCGCAGTGTTTGTGATTTTGGAAGTGTTAGGTGAAAAGTGCAAGAAAATGGCAAAGTTTGAGGCAAAAATGTGATTTTCGAAAGTTCATAAGTCGGGATGGGCGTCCAGAACCCAGGACGGGCATCCTGACCTGGTCAACAGACCAGGACGGGCGTCCCGAATGCCTAGTCAAAGTCCCACATCGATTTTTGTAGAAAAATTCACCCAGTTCCCTTGCTATAAATACCCCAGGCCTTCCTCAGTTGAAATCATTCCTCTCCACTTGATCTGAGTCATTTAGTGACTTCAAGTATACAATTTTCTATAGTATACAAGCCACTTAGTGATTTAAGTTTTTAGTTTAGGTATATTTATAGTTTTTGAGAGTGTCTCGTGTTCTTCATTTTTGAGAGTCTGTCTCAGATCTTAGAATACGACTAGATAGGTTCATTTTTGGTATTCATAGAATACCCAGGATTTCGTTAGGAGATCCTAAGAGAGTACTAGGCGTTCGAAGAGTCCGTCAACAGGGCTGTGCTTAGGCCGGGTTATAAGGTAAAGCATAGCTACTAGGCTGAGGAAGCGTCCTCCGAAGGTTCTGTCGAGTAGAGTCGGGTTGAGCAGTCCAGCATATACAAGCAGTTGCTCCATCAGCGAACTACGAAAAGGGTGAATACTTTATGGCAGAGGTCCCCTTGTCCCTCTCTTTATATGTCTGTATTGTGTTCGTCCAAATAATCATTATGAATATAAAACTATGATTTTATGAATATATGTTTTGCATGTTGAAGTCATTTACATTTTTCTGGAAAGGTCACCAGCTTAACTATCATTATGACTGCATGTCTACTTGCTCTTTTAAACTAGATGAATGGTTATAGACAACTCCTAACCACGGTCTAATCATAACCTGTTTAGTTTGTCAGGCCTTAATTTAGGACTTCCCGTTGGAAGCATTAAGGTCTGCCATATTAGATGAAATAACCTATAGATCACCATGTTTGTTAAAGTAGTCTAAGTAGGTTGAGTTTGTGTGTTTATGCCGGCGTTAGGGCAAGCGGCATGATCTCCTGAGTGACACAAGACTTTCATGGATGCTTTTAGCTCGAACCGTGAGTAGGGCCGTCAATGGTGATGGGGCAGTTTATTAGGTAACTAAGATGTGGAACACAAGTAGAATCAGTACATAATTGCAATCTAGACCAAGATATATCTAAAATACTCGAAGATAGGTCAATCAACATGTAGGAACAATATAACATAAATCAGAACACTATCCGTAAAACACTATTGTAAGCTTAAATAGAGTTGAACCTAGTGGAGAATGAATCAATCTTTCATCAAAGAATTTAATGAATGATTGCATAACTGGATCATAAGATAAGAGTTAGGGTAAAAGAATAGTTACTACTAAGTCGTTACCACTTCCCTGGGAGTACGATAAATTGATTAAATTAAAATCGTAGATACTTTCCAATAGACTCGCTACACGATAGGTACTCTGCCTTAGGTTCTGATTGATTAAGTGACAACATAGAGACTAAATGTGATAATTAGTCATTCTAAATCCTTAAATTATTCATAATCGATATAGGGTAAATAACACCTATTTTAGCATATCAGTCGGAAAACCATCACTGTTCGTACCATTTTTTGCTTGATCTGTCTTTGTCGTAGACTTGGTTTTGAACTTACCCCTAACATACTTAGGATGTTCTTTTCTTCTCTTCGAATGTCGGACAATACTCTTTCTCTTCGTCCGTGTCGAAATAAAGTTCTTCTTTTTTATTCTCCGCCCAATAAGATAGACTTCAAGGGGAGGTGGTTAATGGTAGAGTCCCAAATAGGTTTCCCTTTCTGCCCCTGTGTTAGCGAGGACTATCAATGGTCCCAAATCCAAAATCTTTCTTCGCTCAGCCATTCTGAAAAAGTCTTCCTCGAAACTATTACCCAGGATTTAGGAGATAGTCGCCAGAACCAATCCCGGGTATACTCTTCTGCCGATTTACTTAGTGAGTCTAGTTTAAAGTGGTGTGGCATAGGGGCTGGCTTGACTAAGCGGAAGAAAGAGTTGGGTTTTGAGGAGGAGAGACCGAGTCGGGACTAGACCGTACACCCTGGGGGTGTTTTTTCCTTCCAGTGTGACTTGTGTATTTCCACTGCTTGTGGATATCGCAATGGCCGGGGTAACTAGATTTTTTTTGGTACTTTGTAAGGATTCTAACTTGGTTATTTTGTCGCAGGTCCCACTATGTTTAGCAAGGCTTGGGGAAACCGCATGGAGGGTAGGGATGTCCGCCAATCAGACTTGGACTCCTTACCCCGGTTTCCTCCCCGTTTGATAGATCGGGTTGCAGCGGGGGATACTCCTCTCACTTATCCATCCTCTGCAGGTACTTCGTTTGGGCGAAGTAGAAATATTCATCGAGCAAGGGATGGGGGAGTGAGAGGCAGGACTCCCCGCTCTGCTCCTGAGCCTCGCAGGGAAGCAACTCCTGAGGTTTCGGTGGGGAAGACGAAGAACAGCTCCGCCCGCGTCAAAGGCGGAGGACTTCTCCTCGGCGCCCCTCCACCGAATGTGCTGTAATCTCTCCGGCATCTTCACCCACTCCGACGGATGATTTGGATGCTGTGCCCTTGGTGGCTCGA